>JADBJO010015056.1:0-32914 GCA_016801955.1 Conus betulinus
TTATTTTGGCATTCCTTTCTGCAAGTTCACTGTTAGTAGCTGTGTCATATTCTCAGGTTTTTTTCTCTTTTTTACAGCTGTAGAAGAGTGAGCACTTTTCTTCACCATAGTGTACCTTCTCATCAGTCACTGAGGCTCATATGTTTTATTTTCTTAATATTTCTTATTGTTCAGCTCTTAAAGGGAGCTTGTCAGGCTTCAGTACTGCTGAGATGAGGGAGCTAAGCTTCCGTCAAACTTGTTTTTTCCATCTTCTCAGGGTTGGTGATGGTGGGTCTATGTACACTGATCATTGTTATATTTTGTTCTGTAGCGGCACCTGTGGGATCATGCAGACAATTGCTCAGCTTTCAGACAAGGTTGTTCTTGATTGCATAACCAGCTGTGCAGCATTTGTCACTGCCTCATCCACCCCAGAAGAACAAGCAGCCTCCAACACTCTGTCAACTGTCCCTTGTTGACTAATCAAGTCCCTGACTGCAGTATATTTCTGTACTTGTGGAGCACTGTTTCCTCTGATGCAGTAGTTTCTTCTTGGAGTGAAATGTAGGAATTGTCCTTTGTCGTATCAAATAGTATCTCTGACTTGGTGTCGTACCCTGCACATATCTTGACAGAAAAACCACCTGATGCAGATCGGTATGCAGATAGTTACCATCAGCTTCACATATATGCAACATCTGCTTGGAAAATTCCATGGAATTCTTGGGGTGGGCACATCAAAAATCCCTCTGTCAACTTCTGTGCACAACTGATGGAATGAGCAAGCAGGCAGCATGGAGCAGTTTAAAAAAAATGACAAAACCTAAGCATTCTTCACAGAAGATTGGGTTAATGTTGGAAGAAGTTAGTACTATCCAAGATTTACATCAGTATTCCTCAGCCCCCCCTTCTCTCTCTCTCTCTCTGTCTCTCTCTCTCTCGCTCTCTCTCTCTCTTCCACAGCTAATCAGTGATATGATCAAGATGTTTTGGGATGACCGTAAAGTAACTTCATGTTGGCAGTGTCTTCCTTCAACTTCCTTTCCCTTTCAGCCAGGCTCCTTACTCAACTGAACAGCTTCTCAGTCACATTTTGTTGTAGTTGTAACTTGTTTGTTTTGTTTGAGAAAGGCTGTTCAGGCAAGAAATCTTATGTGCATAAAATTTGTCCATATATTCAGTTTTAGTTTTCCAAACCCTCTTGTTTACTTTTTTTTGGGTTTTTTGTTTGTTTGTTTTTTAAAAGTTAGTGTCATCAGTTGTTTGGAACAATTTCCCTGCAGTCGTCTGGAACTCAGCCTCACGATTTCATTGTAATTTGTTCTGTGGTTTGTGTAAAATGTATATGTCATCAGAAATGTCAAAGAATGGATACATACATAGTCACACCCCGAATGCATTTGAAAAACAACCATCCCTCTCAATCAGTTTGATGTACAGGTGCAGCCCTCTTGAATGGCATGTTAGTTCCTCAGGTAGCTTCATATCCTTCCACAGGGGGTCCGCTAAAGTCACCTGGAGAAATCAATGGCTATCAGCTGCAAAATGGCTCATGCTTTCAATTCTCAGGCCAGTTACCACAGGGCAAGCAAAGGGCTACCGGCTGCTGATGCATGTGCCTGCTGGTCCCTTAGCTTGGGGTCATCTCGCAGATCGCATATATTGCCAGATCCTAAAGTGAGCAATGTCTTTCTTTGAATATTTCCTTGCTCTCTTTCCTCATACCAAGGAAGGGAGCTGTGTGTTCCTATAGAGAGCTGCACAGATTTCATAGAGGATGTGGAGTTTAGCTGCTGCTTCATTCCCTGCAAAGAAACCACCATATAGCTTGAGCTGCTCTTCTGAGGTCACCACAACAGTTTGCAGAGTAAACAATCCTGCTGCTTCACTGCTGGCCCATCACCATAGGGCTTTCAGAGAGAGGATAGATGGGGAAAACGGGTGGATGGTTGGGGTCAGGAGCTCGCTCCTGGAGCTCCTACCCCTCCTGACCCCAACCATCCACCCGTTTTCCCCATCTATCCTCTCTCTGAAAGCCCTATGGTGATGGGCCAGCAGTGAAGCAGCAGGATTGTTTACTCTGCAAACTGTTGTGGTGACCTCAGAAGAGCAGCTCAAGCTATATGGTGGTTTCTTTGCAGGGAATGAAGCAGCAGCTAAACTCCACATCCTCTATGAAATCTGTGCAGCTCTCTATAGGAACACACAGCTCCCTTCCTTGGTATGAGGAAAGAGAGCAAGGAAATATTCAAAAGAAAGACATTGCTCACTTTAGGATCTGGCAATATATGCGATCTGCGAGATGACCCCAAGCTAAGGGACCAGCAGGCACATGCATCAGCAGCCGGTAGCCCTTTGCTTGCCCTGTGGTAACTGGCCTGAGAATTGAAAGCATGAGCCATTTTTGCAGCTGATAGCCATTGATTTCTCCAGGTGACTTTAGCGGACCCCCTGTGGAAGGATATGAAGCTACCTGAGGAACTAACATGCCATTCAAGAGGGCTGCACCTGTACATCAAACTGATTGAGAGGGATGGTTGTTTTTCAAATGCATTCGGGGTGTGACTATGTATGTATCCATTCTTTGACATTTCTGATGACATATACATTTTACACAAACCACAGAACAAATTACAATGAAATCGTGAGGCTGAGTTCCAGACGACTGCAGGGAAATTGTTCCAAACAACTGATGACACTAACTTTTTAAAAAACAAACAAACAAAAAACCCCAAAAAAAGTAAACAAGGGGTTTGGAAAACTAAACTGAATATATGGACAAATTTTATGCACATAAGATTTCTTGCCTGAACAGCCTTTCTCAAACAAACAAACAAGTTACAACTACAACAAAATGTGACTGAGAAGCTGTTCAGTTGAGTAAGGAGCCTGGCTGAAAGGGAAAGGAAGTTGAAGGAAGACACTGCCAACATGAAGTTACTTTACGGTCATCCCAAAACATCTTGATCATATCACTGATTAGCTGTGGAAGAGAGAGAGAGAGCGAGAGAGAGAGAGACACAGAGAGAGAGAGAGAGAGAAGGGGGGGCTGAGGAATACTGATGTAAATCTTGGATAGTACTAACTTCTTCCAACATTAACCCAATCTTCTGTGAAGAATGCTTAGGTTTTGTCATTTTTTTTAACTGCTCCATGCTGCCTGCTTGCTCATTCCATCAGTTGTGCACAGAAGTTGACAGAGGGATTTTTGATGTGCCCACCCCAAGAATTCCATGGAATTTTCCAAGCAGATGTTGCATATATGTGAAGCTGATGGTAACTATCTGCATACCGATCTGCATCAGGTGGTTTTTCTGTCAAGATATGTGCAGGGTACGACACCAAGTCAGAGATACTATTTGATACGACAAAGGACAATTCCTACATTTCACTCCAAGAAGAACTACTGCATCAGAGGAAACAGTGCTCCACAAGTACAGAAATATACTGCAGTCAGGGACTTGATTAGTCAACAAGGGACAGTTGACAGAGTGTTGGAGGCTGCTTGTTCTTCTGGGGTGGATGAGGCAGTGACAAATGCTGCACAGCTGGTTATGCAATCAAGAACAACCTTGTCTGAAAGCTGAGCAATTGTCTGCATGATCCCACAGGTGCCGCTACAGAACAAATATAACAATGATCAGTGTACATAGACCCACCATCACCAACCCTGAGAAGATGGAAAAAACAAGTTTGACGGAAGCTTAGCTCCCTCATCTCAGCAGTACTGAAGCCTGACAAGCTCCCTTTAAGAGCTGAACAATAAGAAATATTAAGAAAATAAAACATATGAGCCTCAGTGACTGATGAGAAGGTACACTATGGTGAAGAAAAGTGCTCACTCTTCTACAGCTGTAAAAAAGAAAAAAAAACCTGAGAATATGACACAGCTACTAACAGTGAACTTGCAGAAAGGATGCCAAAATAACGACTGTACAGATTCACAAAAAAAACCCAAGTGTTTGCACCTTAAATTCTGTTTTTTGCCACCTATCAAGAGAAACAATAACATACTGGATAACTGCTCATCAAAAAGCTGCATGCAGCAACATGATGGTTCAGTCACACAACAGGAAAGGAATGTCGTGGCAAAAGATACAAAAACAAGACTGCGTAAGGCAACATCAGGACCCCACTACATGTAATCCATGGTCCATGGCACCACAGCAAACTGCAGTCACATGGGGGATGAGAGGGTCATCTGAGCAACAATAACATACCCCCGCCTCTTGCTAACGTCCTTATGATCCACCCACCTTGATGTTCTAGGGCTCCTGCAATAACACATTTCTTCAGTGATATTTCTTTCTTATCCAGTGAAATTAAAAGGCACATCCTCTCATATATGAGGCGGGGGGAGAGAGCGGACACACTGTTTTCCCTGTGATCACATTCAATGCCTATCATTCGTTTTAGTATGAAGTTTCGAACTTCCAATATTTGACGTTACGAAATCAAGAAAAAGTGCTGGTACTGTTGAGCCATTCAGAGGCTACGGAGCAGAAGGCGTTTAACACATACTCTTACCAAGCCCATCCAGCTCTTCTTCTTTACAGTAAACAACTGGATCAACTGTTGTTTCACAATGCACATCACCACTTCAACAATAACTACAATGACGTATCAAACAAAGTAAGATGAATAGATAAATATGTGTGTATATATATATATAAAAACTGAAACAACAAAATGAAACTGGCACCCCAAAATTATCATGATCAGGTGGAAAAAAAAAACAACGAAAATGAAACAAAAACAGAATATAATGAAAAAATGTTACTGGAATCACAGTCAACATCAGTTGTGCATGAATGCACAACAAATACATGCCTATGCAAGTGCATACATAGAAGCCATTCTTTGCTTTTCAAAGAAATAAACCTTAGATCATATAAAGAGCTTACTGATTTTTTTTTTTAAAGAACTAATAACTGTCCAATATATCACATAATGATTCTGGAAAATGGAGTATGTATATATTAACTAACATAAACATATAAAAAGGAACAAATATAGGGCAAAGCAGTGAAGTGAAGTGAGCAGTGTACATAATCCTTAGGCCAACAACAATCCAATTCTTTCTCCCACTCTCACTCTCACTCCCCCATTCCCATCTGAGTGTTAACCTGACTGGGCCTGAACCTACAACCCACGTCCTGAACCGAGTTAGGATCCCTGGTGGGGGCTCTCCATCTCAAGGTGTTGGCCAGGCCTGGGCCTACTTGCTGTCAGAACCCCGGCACATGGCGAAGAGAACGCAGAAATATACTAGTCTAATATCACCATCATTGTAAACAGACTCTAAATTAAAACCTTCACCAATGACTGTGGGTGTAAAAACACCCTGGCTGCCATTAAATTGTCAATAACTTTTAATCTAATCAAGATATTTACCTAAAATTTTCAATAGCTATCAACTTTTTCATTTCACACCAAATACTCCAAACAGAACCGTAAAACTTTGAAAATAAACAAACAAGCAAACAATTAAGCTGAAATACCCTTATTTGTTGAGTGTGGGTGGTTTTAGACACCCATACTTTATCAGAATGAAAATTCTGTATATTCCTATTAGTTGACTGTGGGTGTTTAAGACACCCTGACTGGGACCACACAGTCGAGTTTCATCCACTTAATGGATGCGTTTTCTGAGAGTGTTGCTCAAATTTCCTGACCAACACTGCAGGTGCCTGTATCTCTCGGGCCTGGTTGACGCCGGGATATATTATGAAAGGAAGCGTAGAGTACAGCCCTGTCATGTAGTCTCAGACCGAAATGGAAATCCGTAGCATCATCTTAATCATCCCTCATTCTCATCGATCAGCAAAAAAAAAAAAATGTCTCAGGTTCTGTGGCCCTTCATGCCCTGCTCTCATGGTGACCTCAGTTTCGATGTCCTCTCCACGTCTGTGGCCTTGGTTTGGTTCCGTCGGGGTCACCGGTATCGGCGAGTCCATGGGGGCTGTCGTTGGACGGACGTGGTGGCGCCCTCCGGAGGGAGAGCTCACTCACGCCGGCTCCGCGACTAAGCAATTATTGTCGTCAGTAGGGGGCTTAGTAGGTGGTGTCCTGCGTATGTTAGATCAGAACAGGCGCCACTGAACACCACCGAAGTGACTCGGCAGCAGTGCAGTGTCTCCTCCGGTGGGGCGCGCAGAAGTTGGGACAGCAGCAGTGTATGTTTCGATGTGTGTGCGCTCAATGAGTTGGTTTGTGTGTATATTAGAAAGAAAAAAACAGGGGGAGGGGGCTTAGATAAACATGTGGGTTTGTTAGAATTCTTTATTGAAATGTTGGCTAGTATCAGTGGCAATTAGTATAAACCTTTTTGTTTTCAACTGATTTTGCCAGTCATCACCAAAACATTAATTTTCAAAACTGATTAATTCTGCATCACATGTTGTAGTTATATATGTGTGCTGTTTTCATTGCTTTCAGAGACTACAAGCATGGCAGTGGACAGACCTAATATTTTTGAATGTTTGGCTTCTGGAGGAGTCAGAGCTTGGGCTCCTGTAAGAAGAGGGCATCATGGATGCAGAGGAAGGTAACCGTCTTTGTTCCTTTCAGTGTGTGTATGGGCACATGTGTAGTACTGTAACTGAGTTGGCATACACATTGATCTGAATTCTGTGCATGCATGTATACTGTGTATTGAATATGTGCTTATTGACATGTAGGCCTGTGTGTGTGTGTGTGTATGTGTGTGTGCCTACATAGGTTTATGTATGTGAACATACACACTTGTGTGCATGTATTTGCATATATGTAAGCATCCATATCAACCGCTGTCAGTAAAAAGACAAGCAAGGCTAAAAAGGCAACGAAAACAATATTATAAAACAAACATAATCCCCAGAACAAAGGTTAAAACACAGATTCCAGTTCTTCTGTTCTAGATGGTTTGATCATAGACACAGAGGACGTGCTGACGAGTGATGGCTAGGAGTTTCCATCGGTGCCGGGAGAGGAAAGGGTGGACGATTCCTCCAGTGATGATGAAGGAGACCGCCTCTTGACTGAACTTCAACCCATGCAAGTCAAACATTTTATAGGCCAGCATTACCAGCCGACCGAAAGTGAAAAACAAGACATCCAAGCAGGGCCAAATAATGAGGAAGAAGACACTATTGATAAAACCTATGTCACAAGAGGCAGACATAACTTGGAGTAAGATGCCCGTCCAAAGAAAAATACTTGCACTGGAAAAGAAAATGTTTTCAAGCCACCAAACACACAAACACCTAACACCTCTGGTATTGAAAATCCCATGGATGCATTCTGTCTGTTCATTTCAGACAAAGGGATCATTTTGTGGAGAACACAAACAAAGAAGCTCAACGAGTCCACAAAAAGCAGTGGGAGATGACAGACAGCTGTGAAATCACAGCACTCATCGGCTGTTTGTTGCTTCTCGGTGCTGAAAAACAAAACATGATGGGCACTAAAAGAATCTGGGATTCCTTCTATGGAAACCCAATGGTCAAAGCAACAATGGGTCGTCAGCGATTCATAGACCTGCTGACTTAAATGAGGTTTGACGACAAGGAGACCTGCTCACACAGGCGAGCCAGAGACATCTTTGCCCCCCATTCAGGGACGTCTGGGACTCTTTTCAGAACAATTTGCACAAGTACTATGTGCCTGGTCCTCTTTTGACAGTTGATGAACAACTGGTTCCATTTAGGGGCCGTTGTTCATTTTCTTCAGTATTTGCCCTCAAAGCCAGATTGTTATGGCATAAAGATTTTTTGGCTGGCAGATGCTTAGAACAATTTCCCAGTGTACAGAATTCCTTACCTGGGTAAACAGGGCACAGAGAGACAACAACATCTGGGGCGTAAAACTGCTCTGATCTTGCAGAGCCCTTTTTGAACACAGGTCACAACATCACCTGTGACAATTATTTCACAGATCTAGAGCTGGCTCAGACTCTGAAAAACAAAGGGTTGACATGTGTTGGAACTGTTCGACAGAACAAACGATTTCTGCCAGAGGAGTTTCAAAGCAAAGTCACCTCTCGAACTGTGTGAGTCAGAATTTGCCTACCGTCATGATGGCACACTTGTGTACTACCAGACCAAGAGGTTTGAAAAGTGTGGTTGTCCTCAGTACAATGTACAAGGAGGGCAAAATTGATCAGAATGCAACAAAAAAACAAACCAGAAATGGTCACATTCTACAATTCCACAAAGGGAGCTGTTGATGCAATGGACAAACTTGCCCATGCAAGCACAACCAAACGGAAAACCCAGCGATGGCCAATGGTAATGTTTTTTTCAACCTGCTTGACCTTGGAACAATCGCAGCACATTGCATTTGGATGCTGAAATTTTCAGAGGACCACTACTCTCTCAGAGATGCCAGGTGGAAATTTATCCTTACAGTGGCGGAACAACTCTGTGCTAGACACCTCCATTGTCGCTTGGCAATCCCATTTCACACTCCAGAGCACTGAAAGTGACCATCCAATCTGCCCTAGGTCATTTGGCGGACGGTCATGAGGCAGAGCTTGTGACAGATGACAATCCAACAAGCTGGAAGAGAAAAAGTGCAGATGCTGATGAGGGGTCCAAAGAAAAAAGTTCAAACAAACCGTCAGAATCCAAGAAAGGAAAGGGCTCACCAAGAAAACTTCAAAGAAGACAGAGAATAAATCAAAAGATGGAAGAAAGGGAGAAAAGGAACTGGAACAGCAGCCCACAGGACGCAAAAAGCAAGAAGTTGCGGAAAGTGTCCATACAAGAAAGATGTGAGAACAACTTCAGCCTGTTCAATGTGTAAGAACTGGTTGTGTAAGAAACATCTCCACTCACTCTGCGAAACATGTGCATACTCATGAAACAACGAACACAAGCATGAGGTGACAAGTGCGTTTTTGGTGATTTGATGAGAACATTTGAAACGAGTTTCACTTGCAAAAGTTCATGACTTTAGTTGGTTTGGCGTAACTCTCTATTTTATTTGTAGTTCTTGATCAGCTGATGCTGACAAGATATTCATATATATATATATATATATATATATATATATATATATATATATATATATATATATATATATATATATATATATGTGTATATATATAGGGTGTGCGTATGAGAGAGAGAGAGAGAGAGAGAGAGAGAGAGAGAGAGAGAGAGAGAGAGAGAGAGAGAGAGAGAGAGAGATGTCTATGTGCATAAGATTTTTTCCTTTTTTTACGGTACATATGCTGAAACTTGCACAAAAAGTGCTTCTTGGTTCTCTGGTTAAAAAGAAAACCATTAATTAAAAAAAATCTGCATGTTGACAGAAATTTTCATTACCTATGTAAATTTGTGTGTTTATTGTAGGTTCCTGCTTCTAACCACCAATTACTGAAACATTCTTGGAAATGGAGAATAAGGGTTTGTAGCCCTTGTGTGCTCAGCTGCTGGCATTATGCATGAAATTTGACAATTATAAATGACCTGATGGCACTCTGTGTGTGTGTGTGTGTGTGTGTGTGTGTGTGTGTGTGTGTGTGTGTGTGTGTGCTTACACAAATGTGAATGGTACTATCTGCATACAGGTTGACATGCATCTCTCTTCTGTGGTCTCTCCCTCTTTCAATTTCGTGTGTGAACACTCTCTCTCTATCTCCTGTGTATGCATTCTGTCCTTTCTCTCTCTCTCTCTCTCTTAGTGCGTGTGTGTGTGAGTGTGTATGCATAGACCTGCATGCTGTCTGCCACATGTTGATGGTTCAACCTCCAGAAAATATTGTAACAGGAAGTTCTGTTCAGAGAGAAAGAGTGCTTCAACCATCCACACTGGCAAAGTAAGGATTTATAGCATAATTTCCTCTACAGAGAGGAATGGTGTTTTAACCACCCACAGTTGCCGAATGAGGATAAGTGGCGTATAGTCCTCTAAAGAGAGTAAGGGTGTTTTAACCACCCACAGTCACAGAATGAGGACAAGTGGCATATAGTCCTCTAAAGAGAGTAAGGGTGTTTTAACCACCCACAGTCATGGAATGAGGATAATGGCGTATAGTCCTCTAAAGAGAGTAAGGGTGTTTTAACCACCCACAGTCATGGAATGAGGATAATGGCGTATAGTCCTCTAAAGAGAGTAAGGGTGTTTTTAACCACCCACAGTCATGGAATGAGGATAAGTGGCGTATAGTCCTCTAAAGAGAGTAAGGGTGTTTTAACCACCCACAGTCATGGAATGAGGATAATGGCGTATAGTCCCTCTAAAGAGAGTAAGGGTGTTTTAACCACCTACAGTCATGGAATGAGGATAACGGGCGTATAGTCCTCTAAAGAGAATAAGGGTGTTTTTAACCACCCACAGTCGCGGAATGAGGATAAGTGGCATATAGTCCTCTAAAGAGAGTAAGGGTGTTTTAACCACCCACAGTCACAGAATGAGGATAATGGCGTATAGTCCTCTAAAGAGAGTAAGGGTGTTTTAACCACCCACAGTCACGGAATGAGGATAATGGCGTATAGTCCTCTAAAGAGAGTAAGGGTGTTTTAACCACCCACAGTCACGGAATGAGGATAATGGCGTATAGTCCTCTAAAGAGAGTAAGGGTGTTTTAACCACCCACAGTCACGGAATGAGGATAATGGCGTATAGTCCTCTAAAGAGAGTAAGGGTGTTTTAACCACCCACAGTCACGGAATGAGGATAATGGCGTATAGTCCTCTAAAGAGAGTAAGGGTGTTTTAACCACCCACAGTCACGGAATGAGGATAAGTGGCGTAGAGTCCTCTTAAGAGAGTAAGGGTGTTTTAACCACTCACAGTCACGGAATGAGGAAAAGTGGCGTATAGTCCTCTACAGAGAGGAAGGGTGTTTTAACCACCCACAGCTGGTGATTGAGTATATGTAAAGAAATGCTTCCATGGAAAGGATGGGTGTCTGAACAACCCACAGTCAACAAATGTAAAAAGTTTTAGCAGTCGTTGGGGAAGATTATATCAATCAAAATGCAGAAATATTTGCATCCCAGGACTGCGTAGACAGCTATGGTGAAAACAAAGGCAGACTGGTACAGCTTGGGATCACAGAAATTGGAGTCGCCTGGGGTGGTGCTGAACTCTCCTTTGATGCCGTAGATCCACACGCTACCTGCAGAACACCACCATGTCCACACTGAAATCTTCTAAAACATAACATAAATATGCACTGCATATCAAGTTAAGTCTGTTTAAATAAGATTCATGTTAATAAAGGTGCTACCTGCAGTCATTATTTCAGAGCCATTATTTAAGAGTACTACATTGGAAATTTGTCAGTACAATTTACTGTTTGTCAGTTCAATCCTTTGCTCTATCACCAGACACCTGGAGCATACTGAAAGATAGATAGAAAGCATCGTCATAATTACAAGTATTGTGAAAGAAAGTGGTTCACACACACTTTTCATACACAATTTCTTTTTGTTAGCCTCGCAACTTTGCTGGTTTGTCCTGAAGTAGTTGCCTAAAGTGTGTGTGTTGCACCGACTTTTGATGGCTGAACACATGATTATTACTTAAGAAAAAACAGCAGAAACTTCTGTTCATATTTTCAGGAGGTGCATTTTTGCTTTTTTTTCTTTTCTTCAAAACACACATTGCAATTTTCAGTATCAACTCATTTTCAAAGGACTTCTGCATCAATGTACACACTTTGAAAACATGCCCTATTACACCTATTATGTGAGCACCTTGACTGTGGCTATGTTCTGAATGGTTGGGTAAACATTTTCAGCTCTGAATACTCATGAAACTGAGTAGGGATTAAGGCATGCAGCATCCACAACAGCATTCTGCATGACAGACCAAAAGGTGAACAACCTGATACTGCTGGTGATGGCCAAGTCTTAGCGTCAGTCACAGGTCACAGATGTGTTTCTATACAGAGCTGCTCACAGCTGCTGCCACTCAGCACACTGAAGTGTGGAGCATTTCTGATATGTCAGTAAACCACATTTTTTTCCATACAAAACCAGCCGCCGTGGCGAAGTGGTTTGCATCGCGGACTCTCGGCTGGGAGGTCGTGGGTTCGAATCCCATCAGAAGTCATGTGGATTTTTCTGCCCCGACCAGCTCCTACCCAGAGTTGAGTTTGCTGCGGACTCAGTTGGGAAGACTGGGACCACACAGTCGAGTTTAATCCACTTAATGGATGCGTTTCTGAGAGTGTTGCTCAAATTTCCTGACCAACACTGCAGGTGTCTATATCTCTCGGGCCTGGTTGACGCCGGGGTATATTATGAAAGGAAGCATAGAGTACAGCCCTGTCATGTAGTCTCAGACCGAAATGGAAATCAGTAGCATCATCATAATCATCCTCATTCTAATCGATCAGCATAAAAAAAAAGTCTCAAATTCTATGGCCCTTCATGCCCTGCTCTCATGGTGACCTCAGTTTCGATGTCCTCTCCATGTCTGTGGCCTTGGTTTGGTTCCGTCGGGGTCACCGGTATTGGTGAGTCCATGGGGGCTGTCACTGGACGGACGTGTGGTGGCGCCCTCCGGAGGGAGAGCTCACTCACGCCGGCTCCGTGACTAAGCAATTATTATTGTCGTCAGTAGGGGGCTTAGTAGGTGGTGTCCTGTGTATGTTATATCAGAACAGGTGCCACTGAACACCACTGAAGTGACTCGGCAGCAGTGCAGTGTCTCCTCCGGTGGGTTGCCTCCTGACGACTTGACATTGACTGCTGCCTGTGGATTGCCGGTGCCGGGGCTGCGGTGGGACCGACCGGGCCATGGCTGTGGACAGGGTGTCGGAATGAGTGGCGTGGGTGCACTGCCTTTGGGGTGGCGCAGAGGTTGGGGGCAAAAAAAACAACAACACAAAAAAACAAAACAAAAAAACTGTCATGTGTAGCAGAGTATGATTCATTAGTCATGTTCTGCAATCCTGCTGACACATATATTTTTGATGCTGTACACACTTTTTACTTGGTGCTGTTTATATTGCAAATTGCAAACACCCAGAGACATATTTTCTTTGAGTTGGGGAAATTTCAGCAAAAGGTAGTTTACTTTTGGTTGGTTGCCCTCAAACACACTACTGTACTGAACAAGTGGATGTACTGAAAAAAATCAATAGCAAACTTCAGGTTTAATTCAATTCATGTTACTTATAGCCCAGCTGAATACAACAGGCCATATCAGGGCTGTCATCCTGTCACACTTAATCCTCAACATCTGTTTAAAAATAAACAGAAAAAAAACACATCTCATTAGAACAGATTTTCTAAAAACATGATGGAATTTCGCTAAAATCTTTGTTCAGTAAAAATTCAGATCAGAAGGAAAAAATGTACCTCTTTAAAAAACTAAAAAATCACATCAGGTGGGACATCTCTGAGCAAATATTTGATGCAGTCTCCTGTTAAGTAGTTGTGCCTGACATCATATAAGACCCAACATTCTATAACAGCATGTTTTATAGTGTCTTGTACACCATGTAGAATGCTCCGTGGAGCTTCTTCATCTCCTAAAAGACATGAGTGGTGTAAAGGAGTGGCCTGCGAGCCAACAGCAAAAAGACTGTTTCCTCTTTATGGTCACCAGTGACTCCCTACAGAAAAGTAAACATATCCCCCCCCTCCCCTCCATTCATAAAAAGGTCAAACACTGCCTCCTTGAAGAAAAGGAAATGGAATGCACTCATCAATGAAAAGATCAAACACTAACTCCCTGAAGAAAAGGATTGCATTCATCAATGAAAAGATCAAACGCAAACTCCCTGAAGAAAAGGAAAAGGAGAAGGAAAAGGAATGTACTCATCTATTAAAAGATCAAACAGTAACTCCCTGAAGAAAAGAAAAAGGAAAAGGAATGTACTCATCTATTAAAAGATCAAACAGTAACTCCCTGAAGAAAAGGAAGAGGAATTCACTCATCAATGAAAAGATCAAACACAAACTCCTTAAAAAAAAAGAAAAGCGAAAGCCCTCATCAGTGCAAATGTCCAACAAAAGGGACTCCGATAGGTGAACACTGTTAACCGGATGTGTCGGACGTCTTTTTGACAACTGTGCACTTGATTAACTTATTTTAGTTAATTAAGCTAACGACCGGACACCAGAATGCCACGAAGTTAATAGTGTATCTACTGCCCACCTCCATCCGAATTTTTGGAACTTTTGGTCTGCATGATGTGGAGAAATCAGTGCTGAAATGACTGTCCGTGTTCTTGACAGTGTGCAGTGTTATGGCCCGCCATAAGAAGAGAAAACAGCGTACGCATGCTGGTGCAGGTTCAGGCTCTAGTTCCTCCAACTCAAGTGCTAACAGTGGCAAAGATACCCCAAAGAACAGAAGGTGGAAACTAGTACACCATTGTCCGGGCCAGTGAAAGAGTCTCTTTCCAAGTTTTGTTTTTCAACCGCGAGAGGACAAAATGGAGGACAGGGGGAACGACTCACTCCCAAACCAGTCAAACGAGTTGGACGTTGTTTTCTCCCCTACTCGCGATTCTCACCGGCAAGAGGACCCCAGCACTGTACGAATGCCGATCTGATGGCAAAAAACTCTGTGCCAACGGAGCTGAACTTGCCAAGCTGGCTCTTACGGTGGAGGAACTGAAGGCTGCCCTGTTCTCAGTCCAGACTGAGAACGAGAAGCTTCGTCAAGAGCTGACCGATGCCCGGAAGCGAGAGCAGCAGACAGCCACCCAGCTAGCTGAGATACGGCACCTTGCAGAGCTGGCCGATCGTCGTGCCGAGGACGTTTCCGCATACGTACGGAGGAACAACCTGCGTATCTAGGGGATGCAGGAAGGAGAGAGCGGGGCCGTCGAGACGGGGGTACAGTGCGAGGAGAAGGTGCTTTCACTGTTCAATCGTAAACTGAACATTGAGGTGAAGAGAGAAGACATCGAGGCAGTGCATAGGGTCGGTTCCAAACAGGGATCCAGTGCTTCCAAAAACTCTTGCCGCGGGATTATTGTTCGTTTTGTTCCCGTCGGGTTAGAGACTCTGTGCTCTACACACGCGCAAGAAGTTGAAAGGAACCGGGGTCACTATGGTGGAAGATCTGACCCCACGGGCCTATCAGCTGCTATGTTCAGTACGGAACGAGAGGGACATTTGCCAGCAGGCGTGGACGAAGAACGGTGCAGTAGTGGTGAAGACGGTGACCGGACGAATCTTGACAGTGAGATCTCTTACCGAATTAAGGCAACTGCGTTAGATTTGTTACTTTCTTTTTATGTGTGTCACGCCGTCACTTTTCACCTTTGCTTTGACATTGTGTCGTCTGCTCGAACTGTAAGTTGACCAAATTAATTTAACCAGCTGCAATTATTTTCTGCTTAAAATCGTAAGTGTGAATGTCTAAGAATTCTTAAAGGTTTGTAATGTAGAAGCTACTCGATGTAATTTCTGTATCTGTGCGCTTTTTATAACGACTTTTTGTTTTTTTTTTTTTTTGTTTTTTTGTTTTTGCTTTCCACCCACTTGACTTTGTTTACATCTGGGGGTGAAGGTCTTTTGGGATTGGCAAGTCAGGGGAGCAGTCCTTGCGTCGAAGGTAGTTGTGGGCAAAAGCAAGGAAAGTAAATGTGGTACTATTCTTTCTTCTTTTTTTTTTTTCCATATGCTTGTATTTGGTCTTTGCTCACAGATAATGCGATTGAATGAAGAAATAGTAAATATTTGATCATGTGTTAGTCAAACAAGATGATCAAGACACCTGTTGTTTGTTTTTGTTTGTTTGTTTTTTTTCTCCATCGCGATGGCTATTGTAGTAGGAGTAGGCTTCAACGCTCGTTTGGAGTTGGGCAGTGGGCCCTTATATAACAGGTTGGTATGTGTGTGTGTAGTTTTATGTCATTGTTTTGTAAGTTGGCGTTGTGTTGTACAATACGTTTTCATTTTCTTCATACCAAGGTGGTAGGCTTGTGTGTGAGAGTGAGATTGTAACTGGGACATGTACACTTTATTTGTGCATTTATAAGATGTTGATATTAATGATGGGTGTGAAAATGTGCTCATTATTACATTGGAAGGTTGAGGCCCAGGCAGCTTCTGTTAAACTTGGGGGATGTGCGACATCACTGATTTCACAAAGCGTCTCTAGTGTTAGCAACATTTTTGGAGTATTTGTTACTTTTTTTTTCTTTTGTAGACCTTTTTTTTATTGCTATTATCTGTGTATCTGTGTATATTGTATTATCTGTGTACTACTTAACCTTTCTTGCCAAAACTCAAAATGGCACAGGATAGTTCATTTAAAATTTGTTCTTTGAATTGTAATGGTCTAAATAATAGTAAAAAAAGGAAAGATGTGTTTGATTTTTTTGAGAAAAAAAGCAGCTCATGTTTACTGTCTTCAAGAGACACACTTAAAGGAAGACTGAGAATTTTATCCGAGCCAGCTGGGGATATAATCTATGGCTCTGTGGTACAGAAACTAACAAAAATGGTGTCGCTATTCTTTTTAATAATAACTTTGAGTACAAGATGCATGATGTTATAAGAGACCAGCATGGGTGTTACATTGTTATGAATGTTCAGTTCTTAAAAAAAAGGTTTACTTTGGTGAACTTATACGGGCCTAGCAGTGGTGATAGCCCCGAATTTTTCGATAGTGTTTGTGAACTCATTGAGAGCTTTGGCAACCAACATGTAATTATAACTGGAGACTGGAATTGTGCCCTTATTTAAAATGGATGTTAGAAATTAAACAAGTGTCGCCAATCGGCCAAGAACCTGAGCAAAAATCAATGATATAATGACAAAATACAATCTATTTGATGTTTACAGAGAATTATACCCCGAAAAAAGGAACTATACATGGCGGAAATTTAACTCTTATAAACAGGCAAGACTTGACTACTTTATGATCACTGAAGAATTAATGATGGAAGTTAATGATGTTTGCATAGATCCTGGATATCGATCAGATCATTCTCTTGTCACATTGCTTTAAAAAAAAGATCATTTCAAACGCGATAGACCTTTTTGGAAATTCAACAATAGTTTATTAAGAGATAAGCAATATGTTTCAAAAATTAGAGAACTGATCAGCGATATCAAGAAACAGTATGCATTACCTGTATACAACTTTGATAATATGCATAAAATTAGTAATGAAAACCTCTCTTTTCAAATTGAAGATCAGCTCTTTTTTGAGACATTGATGCTGAAATAAGAGGCAAAACAATCTCTTATAGTACTTATAAGAAAAAAAATGGATTCTCTCAAAGAGAACATGACCTAGAAACAAAAATAAAAAAACATTGAACAGATTTACAAGAAGAAACTATTCCTCATTTAGAAAACCTAAAAATAGAATTGCAAGAAATCAGGAATCACAGACTTGAAGGCATGGCAATGCGCTTGGGAGTTCACTGGCTAAGTCAAGGGGAAAAAGTGAATAAATATTTTTGCTCTCTGGAAAATAGAAATTTTCTTGATAAATCTATCCCTTTTTTAGAAAAAGAGGACGGTTCAGTCATTTCTGACAAAAAAAGTATCCTCCTTGAGATAAAAAATTTTTATGAACAATTATACAGCTTTAGAGATGTAACTGATATAAATATTTCTGAAGAGCTTCCAGATGCTCCAGTATTATCTGAGGAGGAGAGTTCCTCATTAGAGGGGTTGATTACACTAGAAGAGGCAGCTACTGCTCTGAAACAGATGAAAATTTTAAGAGCCCTGGGCCAGATGGGTTACCGTTGAATTTTTTAAGTTTTTCTTTGTAGATATTGGAATTTTCCTTGTACGTTCAATTAATGAAGGTTTTGCTAAAGGCCATTTATCAACTACCCAGCGACAGGGAACATAAATATGTATCCCAAGGAAGGGAAGCCGAAAAGATTTGTGAAAAAACTGGCGCCCCATCTCATTGTTGAACACCACATATAAGATAGCTTCTGCTTGTGTTGCCAATCGATTGAAAAGCGTTCTTCCAAACATTACATGAGAGTCAAAGAGGTTTTTTGAAGGGCAGATTTATTGGAGAGAATATAAGGTTGATGTATGACATGTTATTGTACACTGATAAGGAAAATATTCCAGGTATGCTCTTTTTAGTTGACTTTGAGAAGGCGTTTGATAGTGTCTCATGGTCATTCTTACATAACTGTCTTAAATTTTTCAAGTTTGGACCCGACTTAATAAATTGGATAAGAACATTTTATTCACAAATTTCTACTTGTATTTCTGTCAATGGCCAGTACTCCCCATGGTTTCCGATTGAGAGAGAGGGGTGAGGCAGGGGGACCCATTATCCCCTTATCTATACCTAACTTGTGCTGAGGTCCTGTCATTAATGATTCGCTCTAATGAGCATATTAAAGGAATTAAAGTTGTTAACAAGGAAACATTACTGTCACAATTTGCTGACGACACTAGTTTATGTCTAGACGGTTCAGAAAGATCTTTTAACGAGGCAGTATCAGTCCTTACTAAATTTTCACAAATTTCAGGTTTAAAAATCAATTTTGACAAGTCACAAGTAGTATGGCTGGGGAGTAGAAAGAATTTGTGGATTAAATTTATGAGAGACAAAAATTTTTGTTTGGGATCCAGGTACTTTTCAAATTCTGGGTATCAAATTCTCCACTAACACAAATATTATTGTACAGATTAATTTTGAAGATAAACTTTCTGAAATAAAAAGAGTCCTTGCTTTTGGAAAAAAAAAAAAAGAAATAACTCCTTTTGGAAAAATAACTGTTATTAAAACTTTGGCATTTTCTAAAATTGTTCATTTATTGATTAACCTACCAGACCCCCCCAGAGGATTTTATCGTTGCTTTAGAAAAAGAATTGTATAGTTTCTTATGGAACGGTAAAAAAAGTAAAATAAAAAAATCTGTGATTCAAAAGCAGTACTGTGAAGGTGGACTAAAAATGTTAAAATGTAAAAAATTTCATTTCTTCTATGAAGATAAGTTGGCTGAGAAGATTAACGTATGAGTCGGGTTGGCGGGAATTTACCATTAATATGTTCCCTAAGCTGGACAGTATGAAAAACTTTGGTGCTGATTTTGCTAATGTTATTATGCAAGAGGTCAATAACCCATTCTGGAATGATGTGATGAAACACTACAAGAAACTGTGTTCAAAGTGCTGTCCGACCACAGTACATGACTTCATGTCAGAGTGTATTCATTACAATATTAAAATTTTAAGAGATAAAAAAGTTATTTTTGTACAGGAATGGTGTAATTATGGCATTTTCTTCATTAAACACTTGATTAATGAAAATGGGCATTGGATGACCTTCCATGAATTTAATTAATTATCAAGGTATAAGAACAAACTTTCTCTTGTATGAAGGCATAATAAATGCCATTCGCAACTATTGCCAACAACTTAATATTATCATAACTAACCAATATAAACTCGTAGACCAAAAAGCCTGGTTTTGCATTAAAAGAGGCAACAAATATGTACAAAAAACTTTAAATGAAAATAATGCCTTTCCCGCTGCTGTTAATAAATGGAATAATCTTTTTGTAAATCTGAATTGGAAACAATATTCCTTCAAATTTATAAAGTTTCTACTGACGTCCAGCTTAGATGGTTCCAATGTCGACTTCTACATAGATTGCTGCCAACCCAGAAATACTTATTTCAATGCAAAATTGTTGATTCACCATTATGTAACTTTTGTGATCATGAACAACAGACGATTACACATGCTTTTCGACTGTAATATTGTGCAGCGGTTTTGGAGAAATCTTCAAAACCTGCTAATGGATAAATGTCATCACTGCGCTAATCTGTTTTTTGAGAAAGAGTTGGTTCTGTTTGGAGTGAAACATAATGTGGAAACTGACAAAGCTCTTAACTTATTCTGTTGTTTGCTAAGTTTTATGTTTACAATGTAAACTACAAAATAACCACCCAGACCTTCATGTTTTCCTAACAATCTTAAGCTTCAGATTTAAATTGGAAAAATACTTAGCCTTTCTGAACTGTGATTCAGATCAATTTGACAAAACCTGGTTTCCTATTCCTCTATCATTTCCTAGCTTTATTGTGACTTGTGTTAAACAACTCTTATATATGTACATATGGTCCCAACTTTTGTTGTAATTACCCATCTTAACATTTTTTTCCCCCTCTCTCTCAGCCTCTCGCACCTGCCACCCCTTGTTTGTTTTTTTTTTTTCCTTTCCTCGTTTCTGAGGCTACTCATTTGTGTGTGTGTGTGTGTGTGTGTGTGTGTGTGTGTGTGTGTTTTATGCATATATATCCTGCATATAATTCAATTCATGTATGTTTTGTGTGTGTGTCTGCTGCGACTTTCTTTCTTTTTTTTTTTTTTGTTTTGTTTTGTTTGTTTTGTTTGTTTTTGTTTTATTTAGGGGGGGGGGGGGGGGGGGGCATGCATGTTTGTTCTTTTTATTGTGTCTGACTTCTGTGTTTTTTGTACAATAATTATGATACATATGTCTTTTCTTTTGTGTGCATGCATGCCTGTTTAAGGGGGGGGGGGGGGGGGGGGGGGGGAGAAAGAAAAAAAAGAAATGGAAAAACCTCTTTGCAAATACTTTCCTAGCATGATTATATAATTCCAACATATACATGGTGTCAGTTAAGTCAACTCATTCTCCCATTCATTCCTTCAAATACATAGACCATCAAGATAAATGTCATAGGATACTTTCATTTGAACTCTTTATTATAACAACCAATATTGTACGTACATGAATTTGTTATTAATGTGTTTTAAGTAAGCACTTTGCCAAATTTATGTGAAGGATGAATGTGTGAGAAAACGAAGGAACTGTTGAGTGGAGGGATGCGAGAGGTGACATTAAAAATGTGAAAAAAACAAAAAAAACAAAAGGGACCCCAAAAGAAAAGGACACACAATGCCCTCCTCTGCCACCCACCAGCAATGACCCAGGCAAACAAGCAGCAGTCAATGATGAACTCAATGGGGTTTGACCTTCCTCGTATTCTCCTCCTCATCGTCCTTCTTCTGGCAGCAGCGTTTCGTGATGTCGATGGAGCTTTGCAGCAAAAAAAAAGAGAGCGGCCACAATCAGGTAGATGGGGATGTAGTGCTCTGCCGGGCAGTCATCCTTGTACATGGCTCCTGCATGACATTCACAGAGCCGTCCACTGAGTGCTTAAAGCCCAGGTAATGACTTAGTTTCAGAGCATAAAGCAGGTTTATGTTACTTAAAAATCAAATGTTTACAAAAGAAAAGCTCCATAAATACAAAATACTCTGTACTGTTTAAGAAAATCACAAACAACAGCAGCAAAAGACAATTCACACACTCACATCTAGACTACCTCCAGCACAAACACACACACACACACACAGAGCAAACTACAGGCACAACATCCTTTCCAGTCACAACAAGGTCTGATGCAGACAGCGATCTGTCTTTCCTCAGATCTACAGAAACGAAAGGACAATCTATTTTCTCTGCCTACAGATAAACTGGAACAGATCCCTGTCCCTGTGGAAAAGAGAAAGTCCTGATTAGCTTCCTGCATTGCAAATCCTCCCATCTCTCCCCTCCCTCATTCCTGTCCGTCATCGTCCCCCCCCCCCCCCCTCCCCCACATACACACAACACACACCATGCCAACTGACTGTAGTTTCGCCATGTAAACTCTGTTGCTGTTCCCTCACCACTTCAAAATCAACACCTTTGCTGTTGGTCTCACGATCTGGGTATGACAGCCAGACAGGAGGCACCTCACAGCTCATCAATCCTAACTGATCAGACAATTTCAGTGCATAAATCCTCAGACACCTCACATTTTTCTTTACAGGCTGCTTGCTGGAGGTCAATATCCATACTGTTTTGCCCAGAGACTTTGTGTTCACTATCTCCACAAGGTTCACTCAAAAATTGGAAAAGCTTACTGGGAGTAGTCAAGTGTTTCTGGACTTAAAACTGACTGCTCTTGCTTTTTTTTTTATCAGGACAGTTGCTGTCATATCCTAAACTAAGCTGCTAGAAAAACCTGTCTGTCCTGCCCAGCTAGTTTTCACTGTTGTGTGGCACACTGTTGGCACATCAGCAAGACACATACCATGGACTTGCACAGGACAACTGTGAAAGCTACTGACATTCTTTCACTGTTTCCTGTTCTCTTGCTCTCTCCACGTGCTGAGCTGACGTCAGGAAGATGTCATCAACTTCAATGAAACCTTGCAGACTGCAGTCACATGGTGAAGGATCATTCTAACATTTGTGTGCAGGACAAGCCCTGTGCAGGACACACACATCAACCAACAGGTCAACCCTGTCCCGGCTGACAACCGACCCTTGCACTGTGGGCATGAGCATCTGATGACTGAACAGTATGACACTTTGTGAATGATACAGGTGGGGCAAAACATCAGAAAATGACTGATCTAGAACAGATAGTCATGATCATTTTGCTGTAAAAATTGTCCAAACTCCTGTACTTTCTTTTCATCTGGAAAGGCAGATAAGTACGACAAAAAAAAGAAAGAAAAAAAAAAAACCCGCCTCAGATAATTATACGGCAAGTGTTCCCTGACCAGAATGACCAGCTGAAGCCACAGAATACATCTGAGAAGGCAATGCTGCTCCAGCCTGGAGCATTATTCAGATGCCTAGTCCGAGTCCGAGTGTTTATTGTACATCTGCCATAGGCCATAATACAAACACAAAAAGAGGGGTGGTGGTGAGTGGAAAAGGAAAATGGAGGCGTGGGGAACAGGTATGATCAAAAACAAAAATCAAGCAAAAATTATTAGCTCCATCAGTAACAAAATATACACAAAACTCATTTATTATCATTTACATGGTCAACTTTGAGAAAACGTTTTTGCATATTAACAGCATGGAAAAATATACTTGGTTAGATATTGACAATCTGTCTTTCTCTCTGCTCGGAGTAAAACTGCAAAGGCATTGCTGAGATTCGTGATAAGAATTTCTTTCTGAGTTCAGTGTATAAAGGACATTCAAATATAAAGTGATTTTCATCCACAGTTTTTGAAACACATACCACACAGTCTCAGTCAGATGGACAGTTGCTAAATCTATGCAAATTATTATTTAGAGGAAATGTCCCAAATTGAATTGTGACATAGCTACTCTAAAACAATATGTGTCAATAAATGAAATGTATTGCTCTTTTTCAAAGATAGTTTTTAAAGACCTGTACGATTTATACCTGTCCCTATCTTGAATAGTACCTGACCATTCTTGAATGTACATATCTATGAATCTTTGTTTAAATATTTTTGCAAATGCGTTGGCGTTACCAACGGACTGGCAAAGGCATATATAAAAGAATCCTGTTTCACATAAAATGCGACTTATCTTACTCACCCAACAGTCTTTTCCCTCTGTATTTAAAAAGAAGCATTCTGTAAGCTTCTTTGGGAATTCTACAGTTGTATCCAGTACCTAACACAGTTAACATAGGAAAGTAAGAAATATTAGGATATCTACCTAAATCTCCTTATACCATCTTGTTTTGGTCGTCGTAGGGACCCCCTAAAAATCTTTTACATGCATTAGGTGGATCTTTTCTAAGCTATTGAGTCTCTGATATTCCCATATTTCAGACCAGTACAATAATATTGATTTCATTTTTGCATTAAATATCTTAAAATATTTTTTCACTGTCATTTCCTTGTATTTGTTGAAAGCTCTATTCAGAAAGAAAACTGCTTTTTTCCCTTGGTTGCTAAATGGTCTGTACCTTTTTTTGACTCAGTTTTTTGTAGAAAAATTGTAACCCAGATAGCAGGAACTGTTTACAACTTGTAGTTGTGCCCCATCATGAAACCACTGCTCATGTTTTGCCAGAAAACCACCTTTTCTACATACCAAACACCTCAGATATGATATGGTAAGTGTTCCCTGACCAGAATGACCAGCTGAAACCACAGAACACATCTGAAAAGACAATGCTGCTCCAGCCTGGAGCATTATTCAGATGCTTCAGATGATGTATGGTACTCTTCTCTGACCAAAATGACCAACTGGAGCCACAGAATACATCTGAAAAGACAGTACTGCAGTAACCCCTGGGACATTAGCCAAAGGACTCCAGTATGTGGGATAACTCTTCTCTAACCAGAGGTAAGGTAAGGTAATGTTGCTTATAGCCCAGCCGACCGCCAAGGGCCAATTCATGGCTATCACCACGTTAAAATCAACTCACAAGTCATCAAAAAAAAACACAAAAAAACACAAAAAAAAACTTTCATACATCTCTTTAAAAATACATCTTCTAAAAACGCATCAGAAACTTCGGTAGAAATCTTTCTTCTCCGTAAAATCTTAAATCAGATGAAAAATGTTAATCTCCCTCAGAAACTCAAAGATCACATCTGGCGGGATATCTCTGAACAGAGTTTTCATGGACTCTGCTATAAAAATGTTTATGTCTCACATCGCGCAAGTTCCAACAATCTGAAAGAAAATGTTTCACTGTGAGTGGAACATGACATGGATACACCATGGAGCCTCTTCACCTTTTAAAAATAAGAATGGGTATAAAACGAGTGGCCTGTGTGCAAGCAGCACAGCACCGTTTCTTTTTTACAACCACCTCTGGAACATGGTAAAAACTTGTTGAGGTTTGGACGGATTTTAAATAGTTTGTTATCTGTCTGCAAGGTCCATTCCTCTTGCCAGAGGTCTTTGACATAGGCCTGTGTTTGGGTTTCAGATCAGTGTGAGGAACAGACAACCTGCTCAACTTTTGCCTTGTGGCATTCTTGGCAAGCTGGTCAACCATCTCATTGCCTCGAATGCCCACATGGCTGGGAACCCAAGCAAGGTAAGGTAAGGTAATGTTGCTTACAGCCCAGCCGACCGCAAAGGGCCATATCAGGGCTGTCACCATGTTAAAATCAATTCACAAGTCATCAAAAAAAACAAAAAAAAAAAAAAAACTTTCACACATCTCTTTAAAATAAAATACATCTTCAAAAACACATCAGAAGCTTTGTTAAAAAATCTTTTTTTCGTAAAATCTTAAATCAGATGAAAAATGTTTCATCTCCCTCAGAAACTCAAAGATCATGTCAGGTGGGACTTCTCTGAACAGGGTTTTCATGGACTCTGCTGTAAAGTGTTTATGTTTCACATCGTGCAAGTCCCAACAATTTAAAAGAATATGTTTAACTGTGAGTGGAACATGACATGGAAATACACCATGGCCTTGTTATAGGGTGCATACAAATGTAAATTTACATCGGCTGTGCGTATATAGCCACAAAACCGGAAGTCGTGGTCCGTGCCTAAACAAAAAGCATTGACGAACGAAACCAGGCATTTTGAAGCCTGGCGTAGACCTGAAAACATTGAAGAGGCAACATGTAGTGCCTTAAATGATTAGTAAATTGTATAAAATTGTAGTCTTTGAAAAGTTTTTCTTTGATCGATCTTCGAACATTTTACCCTGCATGTTTGTACAAGTTGCAGTTTCGTGGGTGCAAACCTTTCAAGCTTTTAAGTTTCTAAACTGCCACGTGCTAGCCTTGCTACCCAAACTCTCTTTGTTTCAAGCCTTCAGTTCTGAACTGCCATGTGCTAGCCTTGCTGCTCACTCTTTGTTTTCTGATCATTACTCTCTCTGCATTGGAAAGAAGATGTAAAATTAACCAGCCATCTAAAGGATTGGGTGGACTAATGTACTTGCGAATTTATTGTTGAAAGGCTTAAGCAACATTTGACAAAAGTATGGGACCGGGTAGAACTTTCAGCAGATTTTGCAACATTGTTGTACATAGTTGATGTCAGAATTCTCTAGGCCGGGAGAAATGTGTCTAAAGTGGATTCTTCACTAAAGCCTTAACTAATTTTTTTTTTCTCTATGTTCCAGTCAACCTTGAATATTGAATTTTCTTCCTTTTTTAATCCTTTCATTCTTGTGTATTGTGTGTGCTGGAATAATGATTAGGGTGATACTTCAGCATAATTACTAAGCCACACTGTAGCTAGTTAAGCAAGAATTCTTATCCACAAGATCTTTTGAAGGTTGGTCACAAAGGTATACAGCCTCAGATTTAATTGATACATGGCTCAGTATGGTAATAATTGTGGTAAATATGAAAAATTTATTTTTTGTTAGTAGTGTTAATAATTTTTTGCTTGGGAAATTGATCTAATCCTGGCTCAGAAGAGACCTAATTTTGTAAATTTCCTTTGGAAATTGGGGGGTTGTTGCAACTAATGCAAGACATTCCATGATTAATGATCATGAGAAAATCAAGTTAATTTTACCAACCCCCACATTGAGAACCAGGTTGTAAAGTCATGGGGAAAAGTGGCAGAGCATTGAAATTGGCTTCAACTGTCTTAGGTAAAATGGTGGGACTGAAGCCATGACATTATGGCAAAGTTGTAATTTTTCTTGAATGTTTGCTTGGCCTATTCACTGAGTGTTTCTGATCCAGACTTTTTTAAAAAAAAAAAAAGACTTTCTCTCCCTCCCTCCCTCTCTCTCTCTCTCTTTCTCTCTGTGTTGATGTATGAGTTTAAAGTTTTGTGTTATGTGTGTTGAGTTGTGTACTGACAACTACTGCCCATTTAGGTTTGGTAATTTCATTTTTTTTTTTTTTTTTTTTTGCCCTTGGTATGATAATGACCATGTAAATTATAAATTCATAAATAAAGAAAATGAGTTGGACAGGTATACACAAGCCCAGTATCCATTGTAAAATGTAGGTAATTTGATTCTGACAACTATTGTCTCCTACATTTACTGTTAGCTAAGAAGCCGTTTCCTTTGCATGTGTCTATACAGGCTTGCTCCCCTGCTGTGTGTGTTGTAGTGAAGTTGAATAAACACCCATCAGCTTCTAGTCTCTGACTGTTCCACTGAGTGAATGAGCCACAACCACCACCACTCGACCACCGACCACAACCTTTTTAAAAGATACGAGTGGGTATAAAATGAGTGGCCTGTGTGCAAGCAGCACAGGACTGTTTCTTCTTCACGGCCACCTCTGGACCATGGTCAAATCTCGTTGAGGTTTGGTAGTATTTTATACAGTTTGTTATCCGTCTGCAAGGACCATTCCTCTTGCAAGAAGTCTTTGACATAGGCCTGTGTTTCGGGTTTCAGATCAGTGTGGGGTAAGGTAATTGTCACGGACGCCTTTTAAATCCTTTAGTTTTACACATAAGGGATTGTTGCTGACAGGCAGTGTGTCAGTTTTAGCTTGTGTGGATGTTAGAGCACAGAGGTCATGCTCACAAGCGTGTCATCCGTGGGGTTGCAGCATCCTCTGACTTGACTGTCCCCTTCAATTTAAAAAAAAAAAAGCTGAATGTGAGGGGCACACGAGAGCGAACGTGTGTACAGATGATACGGCGCGCGTGTGAGTGTGCGTCGCCGCGCGGCTGTGCGGTGTGTGTGTGTGTTGTGTGTAAGCGCACGTGTGCGCGTGGGTGGGTTTCTTTTTTTTTCTTTTTCTTGTAGATACCTGGCCAGAGTTTCAGGCCGGATTGTGTTGCTCGTGTTTTTCTGGCAAGTTAGCATTCTCGAGATGTCCCTGGGTGGGACTGTAACTGTATTCAGATTTGTTGCAATCTTGGGTTGGTCGATCTTGGGTTGTGATTAAGCACTCGATTTACTGGCAGCCGAGTGGTAAGGATCTCCATCCTTGGGTAGTGGGCCTCTTTTGTCTACTTCATCGTAGCGCTGCAGCGGGGGACCTAGCTGTTCGTTCGGCCGAAGGAAGCCGCTGGTCTTCTGTTGGGATCTCTATCCCTACCCACTGCTACCTCTCCATTGGGTCATCCAGGACCTGAAGTTCCTTTCAGTGGGGGACTGGTTGGTCGAGTCCCGTCTTCCGTCGAGACTGGGGGCTGGCCGGCACTTCCTTTTCTGACCACCCGCCGCCGTTCTGGTAAGAATTATTCTGTATATAGAGAAACTATTTGTTATCGTGAAACCACCCTTTTTGCAAGTGAAAGAGAGAGAAAAAAAAAAAAGAAAGGAAAAGTTTTTTTTTTTTTTTATCCATTTCCATCCTGCTTGTAAAAGGGTGTATAGTGGAGGCTTGCCAGCGAAGCGCTCTCGACTAGTTTTTGCCCATTCGGAGTGTTCCAGTTGTGATTTATGTACTCCGACTCTATTTCTGTTTTCCTTTACCCAATTCCTGAGTGATTTCTGGGGTAAGGAGAAGCTCATTTCATGGTTGTAAAAAGAATTCCGTATCTTTTGTGGCACCAAGACTATAGGGTTGTCTTTGTGCTAGAATGGTTTTTGGGCGCTGCTGTTAACCAAGGAAGGATATATGGATGGTTGATTTCTGACAACCCAGAAGTCTTGCTGGATATGTTGGCGCCTGACTGGTTGGAATTTATTCTTATTTTAAAAATTTGTAATTCAGAACACAGACATGCGAGATGGATCCGGACGTAAATAAGGTGTTCATCCGACTAATATTAAGTCGGAAGCAGGGATCTCCCATCGCGACGCCCGCGTTGGCCCTGCTCCTTTCGTATTGTCCGTTCCTGTTCGTCCTGTCTGTCCTAATGTTTGATATTTTTTTTTGGATGGACGTATGAAAGGATGAACGAGGCTCTTTATTTTATTTTATTTATTTATTTATTTATTTTTTTTTTTTTGGTGGGAAAATAAAGGGAGTTAATTTCTATTTTCACACATAGAAAACAAAACTGGGGAAATCTTTTTCTAAAAATTAAATGTAGATTTCAAATTATATTTTAACATAGAGAAATTAAGTTATAAATGGTTCGCACACACTGTTTTCATGTCTTTCTTCACTGCACCAACACATTTAGGTTCTAGATGAAGAATTTCTCTGAAAGACACTGACCTTCGCCGCAGGGCGGTTTTTTTTTTTTTTTTTTTTTTGGTTTTGGGTTTTGGCGCATTCCAGCGCCTTCTACCAAGGCAGGTCGCTGGGAGGCTGGCCCGGTTGCCGGGGGCGACTGGCAGCTGAGTCAGCAGTGGCGACCTGAACCAGCTACGCAGCTGTCGGACTCAGGCACCGGGGAGCAGCCCTCCAAGGCATCTACTACCTGAACCGGCGACGCAGCTGACGGACTCAGGCACCGGGGAGCAGCCCTCCAAGGCATCTACTGCGAGACGAGCGTCCTGGGCTCCCGTAACAGATGAGCTGAGTGACTTTAAGCTGTGTAGAAGGCGTGGAAGCAGTTGTGTGCCAGCCCAGACAGTATGAATGGAGGACTATTTTGAAGGAATGGAGTGTGGAAGGCATTAGTGTGAAAGGGATTGAATCGTGTTGTTGTCCTGTGAATTAATGTGTAGGTGTGTTCCTTGCTTTTTCTTCTTTTACGTGGAGGCACATAGCGATTAGTGGGATTTAGGGCAAACAATAGGCGGGTGACCCGGGTTCTGGGGAAAGGTGTATTGGGGGTTTGCTTTGTCCCCTTAAATAGATAGTTTTTCTGATAGGTATCTATCCTTCTTCTCTCATTCCCACCTTCTCAAAACTTGCTCCTCGTCTGTCCTCTTTTCTTCTTTAGTTTTCCCTCGTCCCATATCTGTGTGAATGAGAATATTTATGTTAATTTTGTGAAAATAAATGTTCTTTTGAATTTACCCCTGCGTTTCCTGGTGTCGGGAGTTTTTTGTGGTGTCGACTGTGCCTTTCTCCACCACTTACTCCGTCTCCTTCCAAACCCCTGGGTCACTTGACCTTGACAATTATGGTGGAGATGCGGGGAGGAAGACGTTGAGTGAGTGGTGGCAGAGTAGTCGCTACACCCTCTGCTTCCCCACCAGGTCTCTCAGGAGGTTGTGTATGTGTACTGTTAGTGGGAGGTTGGTGGGGTGGGCTCTAGTGTAGTAGGGAGCCCAACAGAGCGGACCGTGTCGGGATTGTCGCGGTGGAGATTCCTGCGTTCCGCCAGGGTCGGCGCATCCTTCCGCGTCCGTAACCGTGTCCTGTCTTGCATTGTGGTATTTTCCGGGATCTAACTGCCGACATATTCATTTGAATTCCGAACTCCTGTACCTTAGCGCTCACATCTAGCCAGGTAGATAGTGGGGAGTATAGCTTGGGAGGGACACAGGGGTCGGTATAGAATAAGTCTTGTCTGTGCAGAGGCAACGGCATCAGCGGTTGTTGATCAGTAGTGAGCGTGATTTGGCAGTACCCAAGACGACGACTGGGTAGCCAGGTGAGTGTAGGCAGGAAAAGCATACGCACACCACTTGGTCGAAATTTGGTGAGGAATTTCTGCTAAGATAATATTCCCCTCTTTAAAAACAAAATATAAGTATACATCTTGTTATATTTCCTAAGTCCTGTTTTGATCTATTATATAACTCTTTTGAGTGGTTATATTTCTCCTTGTGGGTTGAAAAAAAAAAGAAGAAATTTTCTTCATTTTCCTGTTTGTAAGTACATTTACTTCTAAGTTCTTGTTAATCTAGCTTTCTTTATATTATCTGCCTTTGTATAAGTGAGTGGCATGTGATGAGAATAAAGTTGTCCAGGAGTGAGAAAGGCATGTGTGATATGGACTCTGTCTAGGTGTCGATCCATTGCGCCTCTTGCCTCTTGTTTACATCACCCCTACTCTCCTTATTTTCTTCACAGTGTCCTTGGCATAAGCTTTACCTTAGCTCTCACGCTCGTTCAGTGACAGATGCATTCCGCACGTGCAAACCGGGCTTAACGTGGCAGATTTTGCGCCGTCCCTTTACTTTCGTTGAGTGGCCGTCGTTTGATTCCGCATTCATCGGCAAGGGTTGCCGGGTCAATAGGCCGTCCCGTGTTGATACTACTTCGCTGCATTTGTTGTCATATTTCATGCCGTCTCGTCCCTTTGTTTGTTTACCCGTTGTTTACCAGTGGTGTTTGGGAGCAGACAGTCCGTGGAAACCTATGGTCGAGGTTCGATAGCCTGCTTCAATGCTCAAGGCGTAGCGACAGTGAGAGGGGACTAATAACGTCTGTTTAGGCTGGTTTAGGCAACTGGTGATAACGTGGTTTCTGGCCTGTTTGATATTGTGTGCAGGCGGCACACTAGGGTCTTTAATTGTGTGTTCTTGTTTGAAAAAAAAATTGTCATTTATCTGTTTACATTTTCTGCACAAATTTTGTTTGTGCATACTCCTTAAGGTGCGCTTAAGGAACAAGTTGGGTGCTTCCTTTCTCTTGATCGCTCATATTTGCGGGTGTAAGTTGTGAACCGAGTAGGTTTGTTCTGACCACTCGTAAGGCTCACGTGGGCGGTCACACTTGGCCGTTGATTAAGTCGCTGATGGTGTTGATCGGGAATAATTGAGCCGGCGTTTGTTGTAATTATGATATTTCGTGCCTACATCGCAAGTGTGTCGGCAAGCTACACACGGAGCAATCAAGGGAGACAACTAGTTTGGTTCAGTTAAGCTGTTGATTTTTCAACGTGTGACGCTGTGACGTGACACAGTGTGATTTCCGTTTGTTGTTGCGACTACTCTTGGTCGTAAGCCAGATAGTGTCGGAAAGGTGGTTAAACTAGTTGATCAAGGAAGACAAAGCTAGGAAGGTGACTACCGTGGTGTGGCTACCCTTAGCCTAGACAACACGAACGAGTGTTGTGCTCACCCATAGTTAGCGCCGTCGAGAGAGATAATTTGGGGTACCTGTTTCACTGACTGTCGGGCTTAGTGACTCTGTGTCTTAAAGTCAAGAATTGTCATACTGATTTACTTTTCTGGCAATTAGGTCAGTGGATTCCAGACATGGCTATTGTGCTTGCTCGATAGTGGAGACTAGGTTACAAGAATAATTTAGCTTCTTTCAACAGGAGTTTAGCACTTTTCCTTGCCAGATAGAGACTTGAGGTTCCCTGGGTTATAACTTCAAGTTGTTCCCCATTGTGGAGAATTGTCACTCGGTTCTGATTCTTGGGACGCAAGGTGTACCCAACCGACTGCCACTTCCAGATCTTTTCCACACCTTCAGTTTGCGATTTCGCGAAAAAAAGAGTGCTTGGTAATGGCAGACGAAAGTGATCGTCGCTTCACGCGTTCCCAGGCAAAAATCACTGGAATTCTTCCGGTATGGGAACCCCTGTTGCTGTGACTACGCACGCAGCCAGTGGCCCCATAACCCAAGTAGTTTCTTCCTCGAGGGAATCTCTGTCTCCAGCCATCTCTCAACCCTCCTTATATGATAGAACTCCTTCAGGACCACCGCCCCCTCGGAGGCATTATATCTGCCCTCTATGAGTGCTGACTTCCGCCTTCGTCCTCTTGCGCGCATGATGAGATGGAATTCAGACCTGTTCCTCCTCCTCGCTATCTAGGACCAGGATCAATGGATCCCTTCGTAATCATGAGAATGGAGAGAGAGGAGAGAGAGGCGAAGGAAAAGAGAGAGAGAGAGGAGAGGGAAGCGAAGGAGGAAAGAAGATGGAAGATGGAGATGGAGGAAAAACGATTAGAGAGAGAGGAGAGAGAGGCGAAGGAAAAAGAAGAAAGAGAGGAGAGAGAGGCGAAGGAAAAGAGGGAGAGAGAGAGAGAGAGGTGAAGGAAAAGAAGGAGTGAGAAGAGAGGGAACGACGGTGGGAAAGAAGAAATGGAAGAACGTCGATTAGACAGGGAAGAGAAAGAGCGACGATGGAGAGAAGAAATGGAAGAACGTCGATTAGACAGAGAAGAGAGAAAGAGAACGCAAGAAATACAGGAGCAGGGACGAGAGTTTCAACTTAAACTTGAAGAGGAGAAAGAAAAGATGCGAGTTGAACTCCTGGAACAACTAGGGGTGGCCGAGAGTGGAGAAGCTACCGAAGTCAAACAACTTCACACTTCGACACCAACAAGGGTGAACAATCAAAGTGTCACCCCTGCTCTTCCCTTAGCTCCCCCGGTTTAAGAGCAATGTACCTCATGGGAAATTTGACGGGGAAGGCCAAGGAGGCATTCATCAACATTTCCTTCAGGAGCGACCTATGCTGAATTGAAGGCGGCTTTGCGCCGTAGACTGCCAAATGTCGCCTGAAACATACAGGAAACAGTTCGAACATGAGAAGTCTTCAGATG
>JADBJO010015056.1:33170-45211 GCA_016801955.1 Conus betulinus
ACCCTTCCCGCCATCCCCTTTGTGAAGAGGTCACCACATTGTAACAGCTGTGAAACGATGATTAGCATAATCGGCAATATTTTCATACGACAATATTTACATTTTCTTTGAACATTTGATCATTTTCTATAAATGTTCTAGACACAAATAAAGCACATTTTAAAAGATACATTATGCAAATATCATAAATTCTAAGGTAGATTCTGCCTCAGATTCACACTCTTTAATGCCATTTATACCCAACAGAGGCGGGGCCAAAAATAAATGCACTACAAAGTACAAACCAAGAAAGGTAATATGCAGAAATATATTTTCAGATACAGCTTAGCACAAAACATATGAGTTTATCTTCATGGTGAATTATGCAACTGGAGCGGCATGAGTAGCACCATCAAATCAGCTTCATTGTTTTAAAAATAACAAACTCTTTGAAAATTCTTTGGAATACATTATGAATTTTATGCTGTTGTTAGTACTTTCGAGACGATCCTTATTTTCTTTCTTTTTCTTTCTTCTTTTTTTATTTTTTTTTTTTTACTTTTCCTGGGAAAATCCGAAATGGTGCTTCAAACACAGTAAACAGTCATATACATTGCATCACACGTGCGTGCATCTACTGATGATGCGCGTTTTGAACGACTATGTGACCTATTGATAAAAGAAAAGGGAAGCGAGATCGTGTCTGGTAACCAAAAAATGAAAATAAAAATAATAATAATAATAACACACACACACACACACACACACACACACACACACACACACACCACACACACACACACACACACACACACACAAACCTACCTCTGTGAGATGATCTCTTAACCTACAGAATTGAGCAGGAGGACTATGGCGTCACTGGCAGCGATACCAGCGTTAACCATGATCAGAACGCTCCACGTTGCAGCAGCACAGACACAGGAAGAGGGGAGGCAGAAAGGAAGGGAAGAAGGGACACAGAGCAAGGACACAGGAAAGAGGGGAGGCAGAGGAAGGAAGGGAAGAAGGACACAGAGCAAGGACACAGGAAGAGGGGAGGCAGAAAGGAAGGGAAGAAGGACACAGAGCAAGGACGCAGGAAGAGGGGAGGCAGAAAGGAAGGGAAGAAGGACACAGGGCAAGGATAGCATTGACGAATGGAAAAAAAAAGAAGACTAAGGGGAGAGAAAAAAAAAAAAGAAGTGGAAGGAGAAGGGGGGAGGGGAAAGGTAAAGGGTAGGTTAGAGAGCACCTCAGGGCATTGACAAAATAACCGATCTCCACTTTCTTAGGAATCAGAAACTTGCTTACGGCGTCTGCTGCTGGCAGTGCTAATTGTCGCAGACTCTTTTGTGCTTGTCGTGAAGTGTCGTATGCAGTGTATTTGACAGGACCCCCCCTCCTTCCCCACCCACTTTGCGTCCTTGATCCTGCTCTTGCATGTAGCCATCACATCGGAGTTGCACAGGCAAATTACCTCCCTTGATGGCCTCTGGAACCAATTGTTCCAGAGAAAAGATTAAGTGCAGTAATGTCATGGTGCTGATACAAAGACTGGTGGCTTCCCATTAACGTCTGGAAAGATCGGCTCGGCAGCTGTTCAGAAGGGCTTCCTGGAATTCCATTAAATTGAGTTTGTTTAGTACTTTTCTTTCCTTTCTCGTTTCTTTTCATTTATTTCATTGTATTTCTTTCTTCATTCATTTCTTCATTTATGTATGTATGCATGTATGCATGTATGTATATATTATCTATCTATCTATCTATCTATCTATCTATCTATCTATCTATCTATCTATCTATCTATCTATCTATCCATCCATCCATCTATCCATCTATCTATCTATCTATCTATCAATTTTTTTTTGCATATGGTTCTTGTCTGTACGAGATGTTTAGCTATATTTGTAAGGTTTCTATCCTTTCTTTCCACTGTTAACAATTCTGTAAGATCTGAAGGAAGTCAAAGTGAAAAAACCGAAGGTGTAACAAAGGCGTTTTCAGAAACCGTGCAGCTAAGCCTTTGTCCAAGTGACCGCACTCACCTCATACCAATAAAACCTAATGACACTCAAACTCGGTTTCTAGAAAGCCAGCAAATAACACATGCTGTGCATTCTAAATCTGGTGCTTAAAACAACAACCGCATGTTCCATTATTGTGAGTTTGTGTGGCTTCATTTTACGTTCTGTTCCGCTCATGAATTATTTCATTGTTCTCCCCTCGTCATTGATCTCTCTTACGACTTGAGAAAAAGAGTTGAATTATTCATTGTGATGTGTGGAAGTCTCGAGAAGAGTAGAGCAGAGCAGAGCAAACAGAGAGAGAGAGAGAGAGAGAGAGAGAGAGAGAGAGAGAGAGAGAGATTCTGTCTAGACCAATAACTTACTATCACAGTAATAGCCTGTAAATAATAGATCTACATGCAAAGTGAGACGACTGCAGGCGGAAATCTAAATAAATTTGAAAAATATAATTGATAAGGCTCCACCCAAAAAACGTACACCAACGAATCACAAGACAAGACATAACACGTTCAACGCCCATCTTGCGCCGAATTGGATGAAGAGAAGTGATTGCTCGTTCATTTTGGTTGTCCCGACTGTTGTCTTTCTTGCCTGAAGAAGATCTAAGAGGTCGAAACGCGTCGTGTTTTGTCTTATGATTGGTTGTTTTGGGGCGAAGCCTTATAATTTTTCTTCAAATCTGTAAATAATAGTCGAATGCAACACCTCTGTTTAAAAATTGAACTTCATGGGAGCCTGCATACATCAAACCTCCATGACAGTAACCCCTTTCTTCGTGAAAACAGTAGTAGTGTTATGCAAGAAAGAGTAATAATTACATTCCCACGTAAATTAGTAACTATTACAGATTGTGTTTCTTTTTACTCATTTTCTTTTTTCTTCTTCTTTTTTTTCTGACATATCTATCGAACACGAACGCTGTGCAGATGATGATTACGGCTCGTGTATAAAAGAATAATGGCTAATAAAACGGGTGACTACAAACCTTGGTCATGCGCCTTGATATTGATATCATTGTACGGATTGTGACTCTCTAAAAGACTGCTTTACAAAGATGAGAATACAGGAAGCCGGGAGTAACTGCCATAGTTACCTATTTTCAGCACTCACGACTTACTAGGCTCATCAGATTGTTTGTCTTTCCTTTTATTCATTAACAGATGTAAAAACATCTAAACCAGTGAAAAGAATTCAGGAGTGAAAATGACCTTATAGTTAGTGTTTTCATACAAGGATATTTATGGCCTGCATGTTAAAAACACTAGTCATCACTTTTTTTTTTTTTGAAAAATACTCTTAATGCAAGCAGTTATAATATTTGGCAATCTAGCAATTCTAGCAATTTCTCATTAAAAAAAAAAAAAGCAAACCAACTCGTCGCATTGAAAACGCGTCAGTCTGTCCCACTGATATCGCATTGTCTCCAGCTGTTACTTCCTGGTGGCCCAGAGAGAGTTGCAGCTGCTTTATATCAACGGCAAGCAGTTTATAGTGTGTGGCAGTATCTCACCCATACCTCTGATCTCAAAACTGACTGGTGCTAAACTCTGCACAATCCACAAAAGTTGGCTTTTCAGTGACCCAGTCAAACGTGCGATGAATTCTACGGAAGCTGTTTAAAACAAGGTGCTTTAATGAATGTTGTTAAAATATTTGGATCTGTCTCATATTCTGTGCCATCTCAGTGGCATTACACTCACACCACTTACTGCGATTTTCCCCATATCATAAACACATAAAACACTTCCTTCCAGGCATGTCTGTAATTGATATATACTTTTTAGATACTAATTCTGCTTTTAAAGTGACCTCTTGCTTGATATACAGTCCGGTTAGGTATTTACTTTGATATGACATTGGCGGTCTTTCAATGATTAGTATGTGTGCGCCCACACATGCACACACATAAATGCATGCATGCACGTACACGCAAGCATGTAAGCATTCACTTAGTGTTTACTATTAACTTATGATTTTTTCCCCCCCCTTTTTTTTGTGAAAGAAGTAGTTAATAAATGAAGACTTTTTAAACTGTATTATACTACTAATGTGGTTGTCCTTTGCGCTGTCGTGATGCTGCGTCGCTGTCTGCCATTACTATCTTCCGATCTTACACTACTATCCTTTTACCTCCCACCCCCCACATACTACTATACTAGCCTGTTGTGCGGCCTGTGTTCCGATGTCTCCTCCTCCTCTTACCTCCGTCTCCTACCTCCCCTACCCTCCCTCCTACTATATCGAATACTATACTATAATACTACTACTACTACTACTATACACCCCCGCCATCCGTACCGATCTCTCACTGAGAGCACCGTGCGCGGCATTCCAACAGAAAGAGGTAGTGCGTGCTGGCCGACCGTAAACTTTGTGACGTTTAGTGGTACTCAACCCACATGGGCAGTGCAGCAGCGGTGACCCCCCCCATCTGACGACAATCCATTGCTCAGTATGGAATGCAAGCAGGTGACCCCACCACTGACGACAATTCATGCTAGTATGGAGACCACCACGTAGGTGACCCCCCACCAACCCCCCACTGACGAAATCAGTGTATCGCCTCCTATATTCTGGACCTCTTGTCCCCCTCGGGTCCCTTTCCGGCATTTGAATGGTGGCACCCCCCACCCATCTGTACGAAATATACTTTCGATACATGCTCTGAGAGCCGAGGCAGGTAGGCGGACCCTCCCACACATGACGCATTCCATTTGCGCCGCATACAGTATGGGCTAAGCCAGGGTGATTTTACCACTCCAACCCACCCCCCGCACTGCCGATACAATCATTTGACTGGTTATGGCATTGGCAGAGTGGTGACTCCTCCCCTCAACCTCACAACTGACGTACTCGCTCACTCCTCTGTCCCATCTTTTTGCGACCGCTCTCTTGAGCCAGCACTCGGTCGCATACTCCTACCCTTCCCACCTCGTCTTCATGATCTTAAATCATTTTACGTTCTGGAGACAGCAGTTGTGACCCCCCCACTGTACGACAACCATGCCACGTATGGACGACACAGGCTGGACCCCCCCCTGACGACAATAATTGTCTAGTCGGGAAACAGCAGGTGACCCCCCCACCGACGACAACCATTGTACGTTATTTTTTGGAAAAGTCAGGCGACCCTCTCCCTCCTTTGTTTATTCGACACACCATGTACGTTATGGAGAGAACAGCAGGGCCCACCATCTGAGTTTCGGCTTACCCAAGTACAGATTGCCGTTTACGTTTTTTAGGAGGACACAGGGGACCCACCCACTGACGACACATATCCACTGCTACGTAGGAGACAGCAGGTGACCCAACCCACTGACGAAAATCATTGTATGGTAGGGAAACAGCAGGTGAACACCCACTGACGGACATCATTGCTACGTTTGGACGGCAGAGGTTGCACTCCATCCCTACTGACGTTTCAATCGTATTTTGCTACGTTATGGAGACAGGGCACCGGAGCGATACCCTCAAGGGATAAGGCAGTTGTGAAAGAGTGACCTCCCCCCTCCCTGCCCCACCCCCCCTCCCCCCTCTGTCCGGAGGGGACACACTGCCATGTGCATCTAACGGCAAGCTCCGCTGAAGCTGCTGATCCAGATGCAATTTGACAGGAAGCTGGGTGGTAAGGGTGTAAGAGTGTGATTAGACATATCCCGGGATGGGAAAAAAACTAATGGGCTGTTTCTGATATCGGATGGAAGAGATATAGATACGATATTATATATGAGAGACGAGAGAGACGAGAGAGGAGAGAGAGAGAGATGAGACTCGGGATGAATGTCTTAGAGGAGTAGGGGGGGGGGGGGACAGCAGAGCACCCCCCCACTCCGCCCCCCAGCAGCCACCAGCCCCCAGACAGACAGAACACTACTAGACAAGACAACACGGCCGCGCAGAGGACCGAAGAAGACAACAGAGAGAGAGAGACAAATGCTTGGCGGAGATAGTCTCCCAAGCGCACTTCGTCACGTAATGTCAGCCCGCGGCTCTCCAGGGGGAACAACCAACGCCCCATCTCCTGGTCCATCCTTTATCACACCTTTGACTCCCCCATCACCTCCCCCTCCCATTCTCATGGGGCAGACACCCCCCCAACCTTCGCCGCCTCCTTTGGAGGAATTGCCAGACTTGGCTATCTCTACCATCGCTCCTGGCACGCTCGGGCCAGACGCAAGGAATGGCAGATTATAACGAATGTCAAGTGGCCTGGTACGGGACCGCTGGCCGAACAATACGCTCGCACGCACCCAATCACACGACAAACAACAACCAAACAACAAAAAAAACAACAACAACACACACAACACACACAAAAAAGGCATTATCTTCCTCTTCCCTCCTTTTTTCTTTTTTTTCCTTTTTTTTTTTCTTTTTTGATTTTTTTTGCCGCGCTTCTCCCTTCTTTTTTCCCCCCCTTCCCTTCTTTCCTTCGCTTACTGTGTTTCTTTGTCTCTTTGTCGCAGCCTTTCCTGCCCACTTTGTTTGTCTCGTTGTTTATTGCGTCTATGACTTCCTTTCTCTTGTTTTCCCTGCGTTTGCCTGCTTCTCTCTCTTGCTTTTGCTCCGTCGGCTGCTGTTCCGCCATCCCTCCCTTCCCCCCGGGTTTCTTTTCTTTTTAGCTTCACTCCCCTTCCCTTCTTGGCCTATTTTCTCTATTCTCACCCCCCCTTGGGTTTTTTTTTTTTCTTTTTTTTTTTTTTTTTGTTTTTCACCTTCTTTCTTCCCTCCTCTCTCCGTGTCTATCCCCCCCCCCCCCCCCCCCCCCTCCTCTTTCTTTTTCTGGCGCGCGTGCGCCGAGCGCACGCGCCGCGCGCACTTGCTCACTCTCTTTGTCGTTCTTCTGCTGTCCTGGTCGCGCTCCCCGCTCGCTCCCTCTCTAGGTTCCTCCTGATGTTCCAGCTCTCTCACAAACTCACGTCATCACCCTCCCCCACCCTCTCCAGCTCGTCCCCTTGATCGCCCTCCCTCATCCCCTCCCACACACACAAGCCATGGGCATGAGGCCGGCGTCACACATGAGCGCACTCCCAAACTTATATACAACATACAGAGGCTGTGCTGCGTAGGCGCGTGCGTTGCGCGGCGCGCGGCACCCACCACAACACAAAAACCCACAACACACACAACACCACACACCCCTGCACATACCGCGCGCGCGCACACACAACACACAACACACACACACACACATCACACACACACACACAAACACCAACACACACACACCCACACAAACACACACCACACTGATAGGCAAACACACACGCCAATACAGCACACACCCCACACCCCACAACCCACACACCCACACACACAAATCCCTACCACACAACATCCACCTACCATGTCACGAGCACGAGCGCGCGCTGCTCCTTGTTGCGTTTCTTGCACACAACTACACACCGCACACTAAAACACCCACAAACACCCACACATACGCAGCGCGCGCGACTTACACAAAAACAACACACACCCCCACACACCACAACCACACACACAACAACACCACATCCCAATCCATACCATCAACACACTACCACCATCTAATCATGCTGTTGCTTGGAATTTTTGTCCTTTCCACTCTTCATCTTTTTCAGTAGCACTGGGTTTCTTATCTCGTGATCGCCTTCGTTGTCTGTATGGCTACCCCCTCCCCTCCCTTGCATCCTTTACTACCTTGTTTTATTTCTTACTTTGGTTGTCTAAAATCACTTATGTGTTTCGACATTATAACTGAAGGACGCCACACACCTCGTCACACCCACACCACACACACACACACACAACACACAAAACCCAACATACACATCACACACGCACCACACACACACCACACACACACACAGAGGGACATAACATCGAATTTTCCTTACAGACAGGCAAATCCTGTAAAGACAATGCCAATAATTATCGGTTTGAATCTTTGTTGGGAACGAACAGTAATTCCACTGCTCACACATGATTCAATGGACAATGCCCCTCTTCAATTACCGAAGCTGGGGTCTGTCTACGCTTACCATTCGCTGACTGCAACCTGGTGTGCCCGCAGATGGGCTGTAATCGGTTTCCTAGATTCAGCTACAGACAGTTTATTTGCCAAGCGGCAGCTCTCCCCCATGATCGTATCTGGAAGTGCGTGGTCAATGCGGCACAATTGTTACGAAACAGTGGTGCATGATGACCCGGGCTAGAAATTGCGCATCGGCCTTAGATTTGTAGAGGCTATCATCCTGACTCCTCGATTCAGGGCTAGAGTTATGCTGCTATTGGTGATCAGTATTTTCAGCGGTTGGGAAGTCGTGGAGCTCGATTTACCCTATCACCTGGTCGGCCGCATATACTATCATTCCCCCCATTTTATGGATGATATATATACATTGAAGTATGGCATTTCCTCAAGCATAGGTTGATCTCATTTAAGTTACTTTTGTCCTCGTATTCCCCCCAACTTTGTATCTAATGTTTTTTGGCTCAATGTTTTAGTTTTTTTTTCAAAAACTTTTTTTTGATCTCTTAAACATTTTCGTTTGTTAATCCTAGTACCTGTCGCTGGCGGCTTTGGGGGTGTGTTGCATGCTTTTTTCGAACCACTTGGCGGTCGAAACACCACAGGCAATTATGGGACTGTGGTGTGGTCTTTATCTGACGCTGACTAAGCGAGCACAGACACATTCAGCCGTGTCTCCCTGAATGAGGCGATTCCAGCGGGAGTCGAAAGGCCTCGGAGCAGGCGACGCATATAGATCTGTCTTCGAGAGGGATGCAATAGTTCCCTCATGCAGGCTAGTTAGGAAGGGGTTTCAGATTTACGATATACATTTCCCATTTATTGGCATTTTTCAATATATGTATATTTTGTTTTAATTTTCAAATCTTTGCCAAGTCATTACTATGAGTGAATGGAAGAATTGTTAACAAGCACTCTTGTTTTCCCCCCACTGCTTAGTTGTTCAGCATTGATTATATATATAGGATATATTATATATATAATATATATATATATTATATAAGTGTGTGTGTGTGTGTGGAGGGGGGGGGGGGGGGGGATTCCTCCAGCCCGACCAGCTCTGATTTGGTGTTGAATAGGCTACAGGCTCAGGTAGACAGACAAAACAAAAATAATTGAGCGCATGAACGAAAACGTCTTGAGCAGTCTTGCTTTGGTGAGTTGTTGCTCGTCTAAATTTTCAAACCACACTATGCAGGAGTGGTGTTATGTTCTCGGTCCTGGTTGTCACTGGCTCTTTTATGAAGGAAATGAAGTGGCAGCCTTCTTCTTTAGTGTCTGACCGAGTAGTAGAAGTCCTGTGGACATCATCTTCATGGCCGTCATCCTCATTTGATCGCCATTAAAAATAAAATGTTGTAGAAGCGTATAAAAAAGAAGGGAATGATAATACTATAATAATAATAATGATAATAATATGCTAATGATGTTGAGGATTGATGACCGATAACGACGACGTGACTGATGAGATGATGATGATGATGATGATTGTATGATGATGATGGATGATGATGATGATGACGAACGATGATGGTGATGGTGATGATGATGTTGATAAACAGGTATGGCTCCGTTGTCACCGGAGTTATCAGCATATATTTTCATTTTAAAATACGCGATTCTTGTTATAGACAACCTCTGTGTGTGTGGTGTGTGTGTGTGTGTGATGTGTGTGTGTGTGTGTGTGTGTGGTGTGTGTGTGTGATCGTGGTGTTGGTGGCGTGCCCGCGCGCGTCTTGTCTGTGTGTGTGTGTGTGTGAGTGTGTGAGAGAGAGAGGCGGGCAGAGAGAGAGAGAGATGGAGGAGAGATAGAGAGAGGGGGCGGGCAGGGAGGGGGGGGGGGGCAGCAAATGACGAAACCATCCTGGAAGAGTGATGTTGCCTGTAAGCTCGCAACCAGCAGGCAAGATGGGTAGTTACAGCAGTGGTCCCACGGTGGCACCCTCACACTCACAAACTAAAAAAAAACAAAACAAAACAAAAAACAAAAAAAACTTGCAGTTATAATATTTACTGACGCCATTAACCTCCTTTCAAAAGGTAAACGTGGGAATATGGAGTCCAGACTGTCATGAGGGAACGGGGAGCCTCCAGCTAAAGCACCTTATATACATTGCCCTGGACATGAGAGGCCGGACTAGCTCAGTGGTAGAGCGCCGGATCGTAATCTTGGTGATCCTGGACTTGCGGGTTCGAATCTCCGCCGGGCCGTTTCGGTACAGGGGGGCATTTTTTTTTTCTCGGAGTTAACATTGGTTCTGACTATATTTCCCGAAACAGTCCTTCGAATGTGACTATTAAACCGGAGGTTCCTTGTGTGAACGCACGCATAATATCTTGCACACACTCAAAAAATCCCATCACAACTTTTGGAAGAGAAGGTTCGGTTTGGCCGTTGGTAGGGATGACCAACGTTACACATAGCCGGCGCTCCCTGCGTGAGAAATGGAAAGAATGAAGGAAGTAAGGAAATTGAGGAAAACGATATTTGGAACGATGGTGACTGGATGACACGGGAAACGACTGAATGAAGAGCGCAGCTGTCAACTCTTCAGTCGGCACTACCCAGGTAGGCAAGCCCATTGTGTACACGAGTGTGGATTGTAAAAAGCGCTTTTGAGTTTGGTCTCTAGCCGAGGATAGGCGCTATATATATAGTATCATCATCATCATCATCATCATCATCATCATCATCATCATCATCATAACAATGATAATAATAACAATAATAGCATGAAGGCGCGTCAAAAAGAATGGGACTAGATCGCAATTGTAACCAGCAGGACGCTGGGAGAGCACGGTCCCCTGCAACGGCTGAGCAAACGTTTCAAATTCATCAAACCGTACCCTGCGATCTTCATATATCCCCCAACCTGTCTCTGGACACTATGTCATTCCCAACCTGTGTCTGAAGACACTCTATGTCATCGCCCAACCTTTGGCCCAGTCTGTAGACACTATGTCATCTCCCACCTGTCTCTGGACACCCTATGTCATCTCCCAACCTGTCGTCCTGACACTATGTCATCTCCACCTGTTCTGGATCAATTCATCTCCCAGCCTGTCTCTAGGACACTATGTCATCCCCCACCTGTCTCTGGACACTATGTCATCTTCCAGCCTGTCTCTGGACACTATGTCATCTCCCAATCTGTGTGGACACTATGTCACTCTCCACATGCCGTCTGGACACTATGTCATCTCCCAGCCTGTCTCTGGACACTATGTCATCTCCCAATACTGTGTCTCTGGGACACAATGTCATCTCCAAGCCTGTCTGAGGACACTATGTCATCCCCCAAACCTGTCTCTGGGAACACTATGTCAGTCTCCCAACTGTCTCTGGACACTATGTATCTCCAGCCTGTCTCTGGACACTATGTCATCTCCCAACCTGTCTCTGGAGACACTATGTCATCTCCCACCTGTCTGTGGACACTGATGTCGTCTAGCCACATCTCTATTCCCCTTAGCTAAACCGGCGGGCTAGTTGACAGAGCCTTGGTGAGACTGTGTCGCTGGGCGGTTGGTCTATGCATCACCTACCCAGCCCCCGTCTTTTATCGAGGGGATTTTGTTTGTGTTGTGATTTATGAAATGTAAAACAGTCTTGGTAATCACGAGTTTCTACACAATACCACATCCGCAACTCGCCTTCTTATGGTTGGCACAGTGTTAGGCAAGCAAGCTGTCCAGCTTAGTAGTCACACAGAATCACAGCGGACGACTACGCCCTCTTATTGCGAGGAGGTGCCAGAGAACGCACCCTTAGTCTCTCCACTCAGTTTATTGCACAGCACCATGCGACCACCGCTTATTGTCCGGAAGGTGATTTTTGAGAGAAGCAAGCGGGCAGTTTTAGGCACAGACACATCGACACTCGCTTATTGTGGAAGGTGCCAGCGAAAGCAAGCTCATGAGTCTGGAATCCAGCCATCAGCCAAGAGGGGAGACATGTGAACAGATCCAAGCGACTCATGTCCCGGTAGAGTAACCACAGCACAAACCTTATAAGAGAGAGAGAG
>JADBJO010015057.1:0-2500 GCA_016801955.1 Conus betulinus
TCACCTTGACTGATGAATCACTGGTATAGGAGGCCGTCCAGAATGAACAACATTGGTGATACCAGAGATATGAATAAATACATGTACAGGTACATGCATCTATGTATTTCTCTGGTCAGGCCGTTTAAGAGCCCCCAGCTCATAAACTGATCCAGCACATCATCCCGTGACTGACAGAACTAAACACATGCAGGTATGTCGTTGAATGATCTGTATGGATAAAAAACACACGGTGTGGTACCAAGCGCCGCACACACTTTCGTACAGTTCCATGGGCATTTCCAGGAACCTTGTGAGTGCACATCAACGGCGAGGTCTGGTGGAACTAGCTTCAGATTCACTGAACACGTGAATATGGCATTAGTTCAACAGGCTCTGTACGAGTCATATGTTGATTCGATTACCCGGACAGGTCTCTGCACAAGGGATACTCAGTGTACCAGGTGATCACTAAGGAAACACCTCAGGACTAGTACACTTTTCCTGGGGCATCTCCTCTGGTACCACTTTTCTCATCCTTTGTTCCAGACACCTGACAGTGGGAATCAGAGCAGCCCATGCATCCCACAGGAAGGGCGGTGACTTTGTGCTCCAAGCACCACAGCTCTGTGGTGTCCACATTGACAAGCACCCTAAAGGAGTGCCCCATGAAGCTGATGTGACCACACATCATACTCATGGAAAAATGCGGATCCACCCGGACCTCGTGATATGGACACAGCGCACTAGAAACACACCTCTTGCTGTGTTTCCAGTTACGCAAACGACATGTTCCTTACCCAAACAAAGTTCAACAACATAGTGACCTGCACATCTTCAGCCTTGTCAGCAACAAAATGATGCACATGAATAGTATATGAACCTACAAGCAATTAAAGCCAAACCACCATCATCGCTCTAGACAAGACCTCCCGTCCCTATGACCACCATCCAAGATGACAACCACCTGAGCATCGAAGCGTTTGAACATCCCCTGCTGTATCCCACAGACAGATACAATCAAAGAAGGCACCGAACGCCTTGGTTCCTGCTTCCAGAAGGTCCCCACCATTCCGACAGACTGTGAATCAGAGGAATCTAGAGGTCTCAGCAAAACACGCCAACGACTAACCAAAAACCAAACTCCTCACATACTCGAAGAACAATGTCACTGCCTGATAGCACCCAGGACAGATCTCCCACAGACCTCAGCACCACAGCAAGTGACAGCCTTGAGAGACACGCGGAAACAGGCACACAGACCAGGGGATACACCAGGAATGGGCCCACAGCCCAGGTGTCACACCAGGAATGCGTCCACAGCCCTGGAACACACCAGGAACGGGTCCGTAGCTCAGAGGATACACCGGGAACGGGACCACAGCCCAACAGACACACCAGGAACGGGCCCATAGCCCAGGGGATACACCGTAAATGGACCCCAGCCCATGGCACACAACAAGAACGGGTCTACAGCCTAGGAAACAAAACAGGAACGGTTCACAGCCCCCAGGGACACACCAGGAACGGGCCCAGAGCCCAGAGAGACACACAACGGAAACGGACCACAGCTAGAAGGACACACCAGGAACGGGCCCAGAGCCAAGGGGACACACACCAAAACGGGACCACATCCCAGGGGACACACTGGGAATGGACAATAGCCCAGGGGACACACCAGGAACGGGCCCCGAGCCCAGGGGGACCCACCAGAAACCGGACCACAGCCCAGGCGACACACCAGGAATGAGACGACAGCCCAGAGGAGACACCAAGAACAGGTCTAAAGGGCAGGAGATACATGAAAACACCCGGAATGGGTCCACAGCCCTGGGGACACACACCAGGAACGGGCCCACAGCCCAGAGGACACCAGGGAACACGTTCACAGCCCAGGAGAGACACCAGGAACGGGCCCAGACCAGGGTACACACCGGAAACGGGCCCAACAGCGGGCCTGCGGCCCAGGGGACACTCCGGGATCGGGTCCGTAGCCCACGGGACACACCAGCAACAGGGCCTAAAGACAAGGGTACACACCAGGAATGGGACCCAAAGCCCAGGGGACACACCAGGAACGGGGACCGCGACCCCACCAGAAATGGGCCCATAGCCCAGGGGACACACCAGGAACCTGACCACAGCCCAGGGGACACCCCGGAAACGGGTCCACAGCCCAGGGGACACACCAGGAAGGGGACCAAAGCCCAGGGCACAGACCAGGAACGGGCCTGCAGCCAAGGGACACACCAGGAACGGGACCACAGCACAGGGGACACACCAGGAATGGGACCAGAGCCCAGGGGACACCCTGTGAACCAGCGCTCAGCCAAGGGGACACACCAGGAACAGGCCCGCAGCCCAGGGGACAAACCAGGAACAAACCTGCGGCCCAGGGGACACCCCGAGAACGGGTCCACAGCCCAGGGGACACACAAGGACCGGGACTGCAGCCCACAGCACACACCAGACCCAGACCAGGCCACAGGAGACACACCGGAAACGGGCCCACAGCGGGCCC
>JADBJO010015057.1:7500-13222 GCA_016801955.1 Conus betulinus
TTATCATTGCAAAAACATTACGCAACCCAAATGAAATTGCTTTATTTGATTCACAAGGGTTGCAATTAAATATCTGTACACATGAAACAATTTTTGGTTTGGCGCATGTTGCATTTGTCAGTCAGCAGATTGCAAGTGGTCCTTAACTTATGTTGAAGTCTGTAGTAATGAGTTGTTGATCTCTTGTCGCATCACTACCGAGTCCACGTTCATTGCAAGCCCGTCAAAACGTTTTTCTATGCATGTTAGAACGTCTTAGATATCGATGTTGACCTCCATTTGGGCAGAAAAGTGCTGGCCTTTTGTAGGTTGCTTATTACTAGGGCGGTTTTTTAACACAAAGACTGCTACCACTTTCTTCCGTCCATGAAGAAGGAAACACTCATTTTGCTCCTGCTCTCTGATCACTCTCGTCACACATATTAATCCAATGGGCACAAATGACGGAAGTCGATCATTTCGCACAGAATAGCACAACACTACCACTGCATCTGTACCCTTTGCACAGTCACAGCACAACACTATCAGTACATCTGTACCCTTAATCCCAATGGCTTGTCCCAGTGTCACTGTCTTGAACTTAAAGTGCCTGCATCCGTCGACTTCTACCCCATTTTGCAACAAAATTCATACTGCTGGAATCAGCGTAGTCTTCCAATCTATTTCTACGCTATTGCTAACACTCTATCGGATAATTAACGGGACAGATGTAACGTGGCAACGTGACTGAAAAACTCACCCTCGTTGTTGAACATTTCTGTGTTTATCTGTGGCAGCCTTAACCCAGCAGACCTGGAGACAGCAGCTTCAGACCGGGTCAGCTGGTGGTCCACCATCATATCTGGCACCAAGCAAGCAGCAGCACAGCAGAGAGAGAGAGGCCAGTGGGAAGAATGGAGGCGCCACGGATGGGCAAAGAATGGCGTCGGCACCCACAGATGAAGGAGACTTTCACCTGCAGCAACTGCAACAGTCTCTGAAAAAAAGACCACCCTAAACACAAAAGTGTTTGTAGGCCCTATCACTGGTTATGTGCGATAACCATATTTCTGTTTAATCAGCCTGGTCCTATGTGCTGGTTTCGGTGGCGCAGGTCCCTACAAGCTACTTTAGTCGGCCAGGTCCTATGAGCTGCTTTCGGTGGCGCAGGTCCCTACAAGCTACTTTAGTCGGCCTGGTCCTATGAGCTGCTTTCGGTGGCGCAGGTCCCTACAAGCTACTTTAGTCGGCCTGGTCCTATGAGCTGCTTTCGGTGGCGCAGGTCCCTACAAGCTACTTTAGTCGGCCTGGTCCTAAGAGCTGCTTTCGGTGGCGCAGGTCCCTACAAGCTACTTTAGTCGGCCTGGTAGCTGCCTGGTCCTAAGAGCTGCTTTCGGTGGCGCAGGTCCCTACAAGCTACTTTAGTCGGCCTGGTCCTAAGAGCTGTTTCGGTGGCGCAGGTCCCTACAAGCTACTTTAGTCGGCCTGGTCCTAAGAGCTGGTTTCGGTGGCGCAGGTCCCTACAAGCTACTTTTAGTCGGCCTGGTCCTATCAGCTGGTTTCGGTGGCGCAGGTCCCTACAAGCTACTTTAGTCGGCCTGGTCCTAAGAGCTGGTTTCGGTGGCGCAGGTCCCTACAAGCTACTTTAGTCGGCCTGGTCCTATCAGCTGGTTTCGGTGGCGCAGGTCCCTACAAGCTACTTTAGTCGGCCTGGTCCTAAGAGCTGGTTTCGGTGGCGCAGGTCCCTACAAGCTACTTTAGTCGGCCTGGTCCTAAGAGCTGGTTTCGTGGCGCAGGTCCCTAAGCTACTTTAGTCGGCCTGGTCCTAAGAGCTGCTTTCGGTGGCGCAGGTCCCTACAAGCTACTTTAGTCGGCCTGGGTCCTAAGAGCTGCTTTCGGTGGCGCAGGTCCCTACAAGCTACTTTAGTCGGCGCAGGTCCTAGCTACTTTAGCTAGTTTAGTCGGCCTGGTCCTAAGAGCTGTTTCGGTGGCGCAGGTCCCTACAAAAGCTTTAGTCGGCCTGGTCCTATGAGCTGCTTTCGGGTGCAGGGCGCAGGTCCCTACAAGCTACTTTAGTCGGCCTGGTCCCTAAGAGCTGGTTTCGGTGGCGCAGGTCCCTACTAGCTACTTTAGTCGGCCTGGTCCTAAGAGCTGCTTTCGGTGGCGCAGGTCCCTACAAGCTACTTTAGTCGGCCTGGTCCTATGAGCTGCTTTCGGTGGCGCAGGTCCCTACAAGCTACTTTAGTCGGCCTGGTCCTATGAGCTGCTTTCGGTGGCGCAGGTCCCTACAAGCTACTTTTTTAGTCGGCCTGGTCCTAAGAGCTGCTTTCGGTGGCGCAGGTCCCTACAAGCTACTTAGTCGGCCTGGTCCTAAGAGCTGGTTTCGGTGGCGCAGGTCCCTACAAGAGCTACTTTAGTCGGCCTGGTCCTAAGAGCTGGTTTCGGTGGCGCAGGTCCCTACAAGCTACTTTAGTCGGCCTGGTCCTAGAGCTGCTTTCGGTGGCGCAGGTCCCTACAAGCTACTTTAGTCGGCCTGGTCCTAAGAGCTGGTTTCGGTGGCGCAGGTCCCTACAAGCTACTTTAGTCGGCCTGGTCCTAAGAGCTGCTTTCGGTGGCGCAGGTCCCTACTTTAGTCGGCCTGGTACTTTAGTCGGGCCTGGTCCTAAGAGCTGGTTTCGGTGGTTTCGGTGGCGCAGGTCCTACAAGCTACTTTAGTCGGCCTGGTCCTAAGAGCTGCTTTCGGTGGCGCAGGTCCCTACAAGCTACTTTAGTCGGCCTGGTCCTATGAGCTGGTTTCGGTGGCGCAGGTCCCTACAAGCTACTTTAGTCGGCCTGGTCCTAAGAGCTGGTTTCGGTGGCGCAGGTCCCTACAAGCTACTTTAGTCGGCCTGGTCCTATGAGCTGGTTTCGGTGGCGCAGGTCCCTACAAGCTACTTTAGTCGGCCTGGTCCTAAGAGCTGGTTTCGGTGGCGCAGGTCCCTACAAGCTACTTTAGTCGGCCTGGTCCTAAGAGCTGTTTCGGTGGCGCAGGTCCCTACAAGCTACTTTAGTCGGCCTGGTCCTATGAGCTGCTTTTCGGTGGCGCAGGTCCCTACAAGCTACTTTAGTCGGCCTGGTCCTAAGAGCTGGTTTCGGTGGCGCAGGTCCCTACAAGCTACTTTAGTCGGCCTGGTCCTAATCAGCTGGTTTCGGTGGCGCAGGTCCCTACAAGCTACTTTAGTCGGCCTGGTCCTAAGAGCTGGTTTCGGTGGCGCAGGTCCCTACAAGCTACTTTAGTCGGCCTGGTCCTAAGAGCTGGTTTCGGTGGCGCAGGTCCCTACAAGCTACTTTAGTCGGCCTGGTCCTATGAGCTGGTTTCGGTGGCGCAGGTCCCTACAAGCTACTTTAGTCGGCCTGGTCCTATGAGCTGCTTTCGGTGGCGCAGGTCCCTACAAGCTACTTTAGTCGGCCTGGTCCTATGAGCTGGTTTCGGTGGCGCAGGTCCCTACAAGCTACTTTAGTCGGCCTGGTCCCTAGCAGGTCCCTACAAGCTACTTTTCGGTGGCGCAGGTCCCTACAAGCTACTTTAGTCGGCCTGGTCCTAAGAGCTGGTTTCGGTGGCGCAGGTCCCTACAAGCTACTTTAGTCGGCGGCCTGGTCCTATCAGCTGGTTTCGGTGGCGCAGGTCCCTACAAGCTACTTTAGTCGGCCTGGTCCTATCAGCTGGTTTCGGTGGCGCAGGTCCCTACAAGCTACTTTAGTCGGCCTGGTCCTACAGCTACTTTTCGGTCCTAAGAGCTGGTTTCGGCGCAGGTCCCTACAAGCTACTTTAGTCGGCCTGGTCCTAAGCTGGTTTCGGTGGCGCAGGTCCCTACAAGCTACTTTAGTCGGCCTGGGTCCTTTCGGTGGCGCAGCTGCTACTTTTCGGTGGCGCAGGTCCCTACAAGCTACTTTAGTCGGCCTGGTCCTAAGAGCTGGTTTCGGTGGCGCAGGTCCCTACAAGCTACTTTAGTCGGCTGGTCCTAAGAGCTGGTTTCGGTGGCGCAGGTCCCTACAAGCTACTTTAGTCGCCTGGTCCTATCAGCTGGTTTCGGTGGCGCAGGTCCCTACAAGCTACTTTAGTCGGCCTGGTCCTAAGAGCTGGTTTCGGTGGCGCAGGTCCTACTACTAGCTACTTTAGTCGGCCTGGTCCTATCAGCTGGTTTCGGTCGGTGGCGCAGGTCCCTACAAGCTACTTTAGTCGGCCTGGTCCTAGAGCTGGTTTCGGTGGCGCAGGTCCCTACAAGCTACTTTAGTCGGCCTGGTCCTAAGAGCTGGTTTCGGTGGCGCAGGTCCCTACAAGCTACTTTAGTCGGCCTGGTCCTAAGAGCTGCTTTCGGTGGCGCAGGTCCCTACAAGCTACTTTAGTCGGCCTGGTCCTAAGAGCTGGTTTCGGTGGCGCAGGTCCCTACAAGCTACTTTTTAGTCGGTCGGCCTGTCCTAAGAGCTGTTTCGGTGGCGCAGGTCCCTACAAGCTACTTTAGTCGGCCTGGTCCTATGAGCTGGTTTCGGTGGCGCAGGTCCCTACAAGCTACTTTAGTCGGCCTGGTCCTAAGAGCTCCTTTCGGTTCGCAGGTCCCTACAAGCTACTTTAGTCGGCCTGGTCCTAAGAGCTGGTTTCGGTGGCAGGTCCCTACAAGCTACTTTAGTCGGCCTGGTCCTAAGAGCTGGTTTCGGTGGCGCAGGTCCCTACAAGCTACTTTAGTCGGCCTGGTCCTAAGAGCTGGTTTCGGTGGCGCAGGTCCCTACAAGCTACTTTAGTGCTGGTCCTAAGAGCTGCTGGTCCTAAGAGCTGGTTTCGGTGGCGCAGGTCCCTACAAGCTACTTTAGTCGGCCTGGTCCTAAGAGCTGCTTTCGGTGGCGCAGGTCCCTACAAGCTACTTTAGTCGGCCTGGTCCTAAGAGCTGGTTTTTCGGTGGCGCAGGTCCCTACAAGCTACTTTAGTCGGCCTGGTCCTAAGAGCTGGTTTCGGTGGCGCGCAGGTCCCTACAAGCTACTTTAGTCGGCCTGGTCCTAAGAGCTGGTTTCGGTGGCGCAGGTCCCTACAAGCTACTTTAGTCGGCCTGGTCCTAAGAGCTGGTTTCGGTGGCGCAGGTCCCTACAAGCTACTTTAGTCGGCCTGGTCCTAGTCGGCCTGGTCCTAAGAGCTGGTTTCGGTGGCGCAGGTCCCTACAAGCTACTTTAGTCGGCCTGGTCCTAAGAGCTGGTTTCGGTGGCGCAGGTCCCTACAAGCTACTTTAGTCGGCCTGGTCCTATGAGCTGGTTTCGGTGGCGCAGGTCCCTACAAGCTACTTTAGTCGGCCTGGTCCTAAGAGCTGTTTCGGTGGCGCAGGTCCCTACAAGCTACTTTAGTCGGCCTGGTCCTAAGAGCTGGTTTCGGTGGCAGCGCAGTCCCTACAAGCTACTTTAGTCGGCCTGGTCCTAGAGCTGCTTTCGGTGGCGCAGGTCCCTACAAGCTACTTTAGTCGGCCTGGTCCTAGAGCTGGTTTCGGTGGCGCAGGTCCCTACAAGCTACTTTAGAGTCGGTCCTATGAGCTGGTTTCGGTGGCGCAGGTCCCTACAAGCTACTTTAGTCGGCCTGGTCCTAAGAGCTGGTTTCGGTGGCGCAGGTCCCTACAAGCTACTTTAGTCGGCCTGGTCCTATCAGCTGGTTTCGGTGGCGCAGGTCCCTACAAGCTACTTTAGTCGGCCTGGTCCTAAGAGCTGGTTTCGGTGGCGCAGGTCC
>JADBJO010015057.1:24012-34012 GCA_016801955.1 Conus betulinus
GCTGCTTTCGGTGGCGCAGGTCCCTACAAGCTACTTTAGTCGGGCTGGTCCTATGAGCTGCTTTCGGGGGCGCAGGTCCCTACAAGCTACTTTAGTCGGCCTGGTCCTATGAGCTGCTTTCGGTGGCGCAGGTCCCTACAAGCTACTTTAGTCGGCCTGGTCCTATGAGCTGCTTTCGGTGGCGCAGGTCCCTACAAGCTACTTTAGTCGGCCTGGTCCTATGAGCTGCTTTCGGTGGCGCAGGTCCCTACAAGCTACTTTAGTCGGCCTGGTCCTAAGAGCTGGTTTCGGTGGCGCAGGTCCCTACAAGCTACTTTAGTCGGCCTGGTCCTAAGAGCTGGTTTCGGTGGCGCAGGTCCCTACAAGCTACTTTAGTCGGCCTGGTCCTAAGAGCTGGTTTCGGTGGCGCAGGTCCCTACAAGCTACTTTAGTCGGCCTGGTCCTAAGAGCTGGTTTCGGTGGCGCAGGTCCCTACAAGCTACTTTAGTCGGCCTGGTCCTAAGAGCTGGTTTCGGTGGCGCAGGTCCCTACAAGCTACTTTAGTCGGCCTGGTCCTATGAGCTGGTTTCGGTGGCGCAGGTCCCTACAAGCTAGTTTAGTCGGCCTGGTCCTAAGAGCTGGTTTCGGTGGCGCAGGTCCCTACAAGCTACTTTAGTCGGCCTGGTCCTATGAGCTGGTTTCGGTGGCGCAGGTCCCTACAAGCTACTTTAGTCGGCCTGGTCCTATGAGCTGGTTTCGGTGGCGCAGGTCCCTACAAGCTACTTTAGTCGGCCTGGTCCTATGAGCTGCTTTCGGTGGGCGCAGGTCCCTACAAGCTACTTTAGTCGGCCTGGTCCTATCAGCTGGTTTCGGTGGCGCAGGTCCCTACAAGCTACTTTAGTCGGCCTGGTCCTATGAGCTGTTTTTCGGTGGCGCAGGTCCCTACAAGCTACTTTAGTCGGCCTGGTCCTAAGAGCTGGTTTCGGTGGCGCAGGTCCCTACTAGCTACTTTAGTCGGCCTGGTCCTATCGGCTGGTTTCGGTGGCGCAGGTCCCTACAAGCTACTTTAGTCGGCCTGGTCCTAAGAGCTGCTTTCGGTGGCGCAGGTCCCTACTAGCTATTTTAGTCGCCTGGTCCTAAGAGCTGGTTTCGGTGGCGCAGGTCCCTACAAGCTACTTTAGTCGGCCTGGTCCTATGAGCTGCTTTCGGTGGCGCAGGTCCCTACAAGCTACTTTAGTCGGCCTGGTCCTATGAGCTGCTTTCGGTGGCGCAGGTCCCTACAAGCTACTTTAGTCGGCCTGGTCCTATGAGCTGCTTTCGGTGGCGCAGGTCCCTACAAGCTAGTTTAGTCGGCCTGGTCCTATGAGCTGCTTTCGGTGGCGCAGGTCCCTACAAGCTGCTTTAGTCGGCCTGGTCCTAAGAGCTGCTTTCGGGTGTGCAGTCCCTACTAGCTGCTTTAGTCGGCCTGGTCCTAAGAGCTGGTTTCGGTGGCGCAGGTCCCTACAAGCTACTTTAGTCGGCCTGGTCCTATGAGCTGTTTTTCGGTGGCGCAGGTCCTACAAGCTACTTTTTAGTCGGCCTGGTCCTATGAGCTGGTTTCGGTGGCGCAGGTCCCTACAAGCTACTTTAGTCGGCCTGGTCCTAAAAGCTGGTTTCGGTGGCGCAGGTCCCTACAAGCTACTTTAGTCGGCCTGGTCCTAAGAGCTGCTTTCGGTGGCGCAGGTCCCTACAAGCTACTTTAGTCGGCCTGGTCCTAAGAGCTGGTTTCGGTGGCGCAGGTCCCTACAAGCTACTTTAGTCGGCCTGGTCCCTAAGAGCTGGTTTCGGTGGCGCAGGTCCCTACAAGCTACTTTAGTCGGCCTGGTCCTAAGAGCTGGTTTCGGTGGCGCAGGTCCCTACAAGCTACTTTAGTCGGCCTGGTCCTAAGAGCTGGTTTCGGTGGCGCAGGTCCCTACAAGCTACTTTAGTCGGCCTGGTCCTAAGAGCTGGTTTCGGTGGCGCAGGTCCCTACAAGCTAGTTTAGTCGGCCTGGTCCTCCTAAGAGCTGCTGCTTTCAGTGGCGCAGGTCCCTACAAGCTACTTTAGTCGGCCTGGTCCTATGAGCTGGTTTCGGTGGCGCAGGTCCCTACAAGCTACTTTAGTCGGCCTGGTCCTATGAGCTGCTTTCGGTGGCGCAGGTCCCTACAAGCTACTTTAGTCGGCCTGGTCCTATGAGCTGCTTTCGGTGGCGCAGGTCCCTACAAGCTACTTTAGTCGGCCTGGTCCTATGAGCTGCTTTCGGTGGCGCAGGTCCCTACAAGCTACTTTAGTCGGCCTGGTCCTAAGAGCTGGTTTCGGTGGCGCAGGTCCCTACAAGCTAGTTTAGTCGGTCTGATCCTAAGAGCTGGTTTCGGTGGCGCAGGTCCCTACAAGCTAGTTTAGTCGGCCTGGTCCTAAGAGCTGGTTTCGGTGGCGCAGGTCCCTACAAGCTACTTTAGTCGGCCTGGTCCTAAGAGCTGCTCTCGGTGGCGCAGGTCCCTACAAGCTAGTTTAGTCCGGCCTGGTCCTATGAGCTGGTTTCGGTGGCGCAGGTCCCTACAAGCTACTTTAGTCGGCCTGGTCCTATGAGCTGGTTTCGGTGGCGCAGGTCCCTACAAGCTACTTTAGTCGGCCTGGTCCTAAGAGCTGCTTTCGGTGGCGCAGGTCCCTACAAGCTACTTTAGTCGGCCTGGTCCTATGAGCTGCTTTCGGTGGCGCAGGTCCCTACAAGCTACTTTAGTCGGCCAGGTCCTAAGAGCTGGTTTCGGTGGCGCAGGTCCCTACAAGCTACTTTAGTCGGCCTGGTCCTAAGAGCTGCTTTCGGTGGCGCAGGTCCCTACAAGCTACTTTAGTCGGCCTGGTCCTAAGAGCTGGTTTCGGTGGCGCAGGTCCCTACTAGCTACTTTAGTCGGCCTGGTCCTATGAGCTGGTTTCGGTGGCGCAGGTCCCTACAAGCTACTTTAGTCGGCCTGGTCCTAAGAGCTGCTTTCGGTGGCGCAGGTCCCTACAAGCTATTTTAGTCGGCCTGGTCCCTATAGCTGGTTTCGGTGGCGCAGGTCCCTACATGCTAGTTTAGTTGGCCTGGTCCTATGGCCGAAGACTACGAAGAAGTAGACTATGAAGAAGAAGACTATGAAGAAGAAGAAGAATACGAAGAAGAAGAAGAAGAAGTAGAAGAAGACTATTACACCAAGAACGGGCCCACTGCCCAGGAAACACACCAAAAACGTACACACAGCGCAAAGAGCACACCAAGAAAGGGCCCACAGCCCGGGACAAACACCAGAAACGGGCCCACAGCCCTGTAGACACACCAGGAACGGGCCCAAATCCCAGGGATCACATAAGGAAAAGGGCCCACAGCACTAAGGAGACACCAAGAAATGGGCCACTGCCATGGGGACACACCAGAACGGGCCCAAAGCACAGGGGACACACCAGGAAAGGGTCCACAGCCCAGGGGAGACACCAGGAAAGGGTCCACAGCCCTGGCAAGACACCAGGAAAGGGTCCACAGTCTTGTGGAAACACCAGGAAAGGGTCCACAGCCTTGGAAAGACACCAGGGAAGGGTCCACAGCCCTGGGGAAATCACAGGAAAGGGTCCTCAACCCCAGGGAGACACCAGGAAAGTGTCCACAGCCCGGGGAACACACCAGGAAAGTGACCACAGCCCCGGGAAGAGACCAGGAAAGGGTCCACAGCCCTGGGGAGACACCAGGAAAGGGTCCATAGCCCTGGGGAGACACCAGGAAACTGGTGAGACACCAGGAAAGGGTCCACAGCCCTGGGGAGACACCAGGAAAGGGTCCACAGCCCCGGGAGACACCAGGAAAGGGTCCACATCCCCGGGGAGACACCAGAAAGGGTCCCAGCCCCTGGGAGAAACACCAGGAAAGGGTCCACAGCCCTGGAGAAACACCAGGAAAGATTCCACAGCCCCGGGGAGACCAGAAAAAGGGTACCACAACCCGGGGAGACACCAGGAAAGGGTCCACATCCCCGGGGAGACACCAGGAAAGGGTCCACAGCCCTGGAGAAACACCAGGAAAGGGTCCACAGCCCTGGAAAAACACCAGGAAAGATTCCACAGCCCCGGGGAGACCCAGAAAAGGGTACACAACCCCGGGGAGACAAAGGAAAGGGTCCACAGCCCTGGGAAAGACACCAGGAAAGGGTCCACAGCCCTGGGAAAAAAACAGGAAAAGGGTCCACAGCCTTGGCGATACTCCAGGAAAGGGTCCACAGCCCCAGGGAGACACCAGGAAAGGGTCCACAGCCCTGGGAGAGACACCAGGAAAGGGTCCACTGCCCAGGCGCGACACCAGGAAAGGGTGCACAGCCCAGGGACACACCAGTAAAGGGTCCACAGCCCTTGGGACACACATGGAAATGGTCCACAGCCCTGGGGAGACACTAGGAAAGGGTCCACAGCCCTGGAGAAACACCAGGAAAGGGTCCACAGCCCCTGGAGAAACACCAGGAAAGATTCCACAGCCCGGGGAGACACCAGAAAAGGGTACACAACCCCGGGGAGACAAAAGGGAAGGGTCCACAGCCCTGGGAAGACACCAGGAAAGGGTCCACAGCCCTGGGAAAAAAAACAGGAAAAGGGTCCACAGCCCTTGGCGATACTCCAGGAAAGGGTCCACAGCCCCAGGGAGACACCAGGAAAGGGTCCACAGCCTGGAGAGACACCAGGAAAGGGTCCACTGCCCAGGCGCGACACCAGGAAAGGGTGCACAGCCCAGGGGACACACCAGTAAAGGGTCCACAGCCCTTGGGACACACATGGAAATGGTCCACAGCCCTGGGGGAGACACTAGGAAAAGGGTCCATAGCACTGTGGACACACCAGAAGAAGAAAGAAGAAGAGAGAAAGAAGAAGAAGAAGAAGAAAACGACTACAAAGAAGAAGAAGACTACTGCTACTACTACTACTACTACTACTACTACTACTACTACAAAGAAGAAGAAGAAGAAGAGAAGAAGAAGAAGAAGAAGAAGAAGACGAACGAAGAAAAAGACTATGAAGAAGAAGAAGAAGAAGAAGAAGAAGACCACGAAGAAGACACACAAAGAAGACTAAGAAGACTACGAAGAAGACTATGAAGAAGACTACGAGAAGAAGAAAGAGAAGAAGACTAGGAAGAAGAAGAAGACTCACGAAGAAGAAGAAGAAGAAGAAGACGAACGAAGAAGAAGAAGAAGAAGACTGTTACACCAGGAACGGGCCCACAGCTCAGGAAACACACCAGGAACGTGCCTACAGCGCAGGGAACACACCAAGAAAGGGCCCACAGCCCAGGGAACACACCAGAAATGGGATGGATCGGGACCGGACCACATCCCGGCCCGGAGGACACCAGGAACAAGCCCACATGCAAGGGCACACACCAGGAATGGGTTCACACCCACAGGACACACCAGAAACGGGCCCACCGCCCAGAGCATGCACCAGGAACAGGACCACAGCCCAGGGGACACACCAGGAATGGACCACAGCCCAGAGGACACACCAGAAACTGGCCCACAGTCCAGGGCACACACCAGGAACGGGCCCACACCAAGGGGACACATCAGGAACAGGCCCACAGCCCAGGGGACACACCAGGAATGGGCCCACAGCCCAGGGGGAACACCAGGAACGGGTCCACAGCCCTGGGGACACACCAGGAACAGGGCAACAGCCCAGACGACACACCAAGAACGGGTCCACGGCCCAGGGGACACACCAAGTATGGGCCCATAGTCCAGGGGACACACCGGTAAAGGGTCCACAGCCCAGCAGACACACAAGAAAGAGCCCACAGTCCAGACCACACACCACGGAACCAGCCCAGGGGAACCCAGCCCGGGCCCACACCAGGAACGGGGCCCACAGCCCACGGAACACACCAGGAACGGGACCACAGCCCAGGGACACACCAGGAACTGGCCCACAGCCCAGGGGACAAACCAGGAATGGGTCCACAGCCCAGGGACACACCAGGAACGGGCTCACAGCCCAGAAGACACACACGGGAACGGGTCCACAGCCCAGGGGACACACCAAGAACGGTCCACAGCGTAGTGGACACACAGGAACGGGCCCCCAGCCCAGGGCACACACCAGGAGTGGGCCCATACCCAGGGGACACACCAGGAACGGGCCCACAACCCAGGGGGGCGCACCAGGAACGGGCCCCACAGCGGAGGGACCACACCCCGGGAACGGGAACGGAACCTAGGTGACACACCAGGAACGGGACCAAATCCCAGGGAACACACTGGGAACGGACAACAGCCCAGGGGACACACCAGGAATGGGCCCACAGCCCAGGGGACACACCTGGCAACGTGGGCTCCAGGCATTCCCAGTGATCATGGCAGTTCCCGAGTTCACACAGGCATTTACTCCTTACACAAAGGACAGGCCAGAGAGTATGGAAAAAGCGATGAAAACTTCCAGAGTTCGACGCCTGTCACAGGATTAAGCCAAGGTCACGATCTTAGTATTCTGCGACCCATTCTTCTGGACTTATCTTGGCCCTATCCCCCAAGGATCTGAACTAGGATATGGATCAAGAATGCAGACCTTAAAAGGATCACTTTCACCGGCGTCGTCTCGATGACGCGACCAAAATCCGAGAGAAGTTATGATTGAGGAACTTTCAGGCAAGAGCAGTGGATTTACTGCTCTAGTCAAGTGATTGCATTCTCCTGACACATGAGCAGTCTGGTCCGCAGCTGGAAGCTGACCAGTTTACTGATGCCTCCAATTCTCTTGCTTCATGGTCTGTTCTGAAAAGATGAAGATCCTTTGCAAAACATCCCAGAACGCACGGTAACTCCTCTAACTGCATCTCTCAATGAAAAACACAGCTGAAGATGACCAGCAACTCTGATTACTCAGGAAGTATCACCTTGACTGATGAATCACTGGTATAGGAGGCCGTCCAGAATGAACAACATTGGTGATACCAGAGATATGAATAAATACATGTACAGGTACATGCATCTATGTATTTCTCTGGTCAGGCGTTTAGAGCCCCCAGCTCATAAACTGATCCAGCACATCATCCCATGACTGACAGAACTAAACACATGCAGGTATGTCGTTGAATGATCTGTATGGATAAAAAACACACGGTGTGGTACCAAGCGCCGCACACACTTTCGTACAGTTCCATGGGCATTTCCAGGAACCTTGTGAGTGCACATCAACGGCGAGGTCTGGTGGAACTAGCTTCAGATTCACTGAACACGTGAATATGGCATTAGTTCAACAGGCTCTGTACGAGTCATATGTTGATTCGATTACCCGGACAGGTTCTCTGCACAAGGGATACTCAGTGTACCAGGTGATCACTAAGGAAACACCTCAGGACTAGTACACTTTCCTGGGGCATCTCCTCTGGTACCACTTTTCTCATCCTTTGTTCCAGACACCTGACAGTGGGAATCAGAGCAGCCATGCATCCCACAGGAAGGGCGGTGACTTTGTGCTCCAAGCACCACAGCTCTGTGGTGTCCACATTGACAAGCACCCTAAAGGAGTGCCCCATGAAGCTGATGTGACCACACATCATACTCATGGAAAAATGCGGATCCACCCGGACCTCGTGATATGGACACAGCGCACTAGAAACACACCTCTTGCTGTGTTTCCAGTTACGCAAACGACATGTTCCTTACCCAAACAAAGTTCAACAACATAGTGACCTGCACATCTTCAGCCTTGTCAGCAACAAAATGATGCACATGAATAGTATATGAACCTACAAGCAATTAAAGCCAAACCACCATCATCGCTCTAGACAAGACCTCCCGTCCCTATGACCCACCATCCAAGATGACAACCACCTGAGCATCGAAGCGTTTGAACATCCCCTGCTGTATCCCACAGACAGATACAATCAAAGAAGGCACCGAACGCCTTGGTTCCTGCTTCCAGAAGGTCCCCACCATTCCACGACAGACTGTGAATCAGAGGAATCTAGAGGTCTCAGCAAAACACGCCAACGACTAACCAAAAACCAAACTCCTCACATACTCGAAGAACAATGTCACTGCCTGATAGCACCCAGGACAGATCTTCCACAGACCTCAGCACCACAGCAAGTGACAGCCCTTGAGACACGCCGGAAACAGGCACACAGACCAGGGGATACACCAGGATGGGCCCACAGCCCAGGTGTCACACCAGGAATGCGTCCACAGCCCTGGAACACACCAGGAACGGGTCCGTAGCTCAGAGGATACACCGGGAACGGGACCACAGCCCAACAGACACACCAGGAACGGGCCCATAGCCCAGGGGATACACCGTAAATGGGACCCCAGCCCATGGGACACAACAAGACGGGTCTACAGCCTAGGAAACAAACAGGAACGGTTCACAGCCCAGGGGACACACCAGGAACGGGCCCAGAGCCCAGAGACACACAACGGAAACGGACCACAGCTAGAAGGACACACCAGGAACGGGCCCAGAGCCAAGGGGACACACCAAAAACGGGACCACATCCCAGGGGACACACTGGGAATGGACAATAGCCCAGGGGACACACCAGGAACGGGCCCCGAGCCCAGGGGACCCACCAGAAACCGGACCACACAGCCCAGGCGACACACCAGGAATGAGACGACAGCCCAGAGGAGACACCAAGAACAGGTCTAAGGGCAGGAGATACATGAAAACACCCGGAATGGGTCCACAGCCCTGAGGACACACCAGGAACGGGCCCACAGCCCAGAGGACACAGGGGAACGTTCACAGCCCAGGAGAGACACCAGGAACGGGCCCAGACCAGGGTACACCGGAAACGGGCCCAACAGCGGGCCTGCGGCCCAGGGGACACTCCGGGATCGGGTCCGTAGCCCACGGGACACACCAGCAACAGGGCCTAAAGACAAGGGTACACACCAGGAATTGGACCAAAGCCCAGGGGACACACCAGGAACGGGACCGCGACCCCACCAGAAATGGGCCCACAGCCCAGGGGACACACCAGGAACCTGACCACAGCCCAGGGGACACCCCGGAACCGGGTCCACAGCCCAGGGGACACACCAGGAAGGGGACCAAAGCCCAGGGCACAGACCAGGAACGGGCCTGCAGCCCAGGGGACACACCAGGAACGGGACCACAGCACAGGGGACACACCAGGAATGGGACCAGAGCCCCAGGGGACACCCTGTGAACCAGCGCTCAGCCAAGGGGACACACCAGGAACAGGCCCGCAGCCAGGGGACAAACCAGGAACAAACCTGCGGCCCAGGGGACACCCCGAGAACGGGTCCACAGCCCAGGGGACACACAAGGACCGGGGACTGCAGCCCACAGCACACACCAGGACCCAGACCAGGAGACACACCGGAAACGGGCCCACAGCGGGCCCGCAGCCCAGGGGACACTCCGGGATTGGGTCCATAGCCCACGGGACACACCAGGAACAGGGACTAAAGACAAGGGTTCACACACCAGGAACGGGACCAAAGCCCAGGGGACACACCAGGAACGGGACTGTGGCCTGGCGGACACACCAGGAACGTGACCACAGCCCAGTGGACACCCTGGAAACGGTCTACAGCCCAGGGAACACACCAGGAAGGGACCCAAAGCCCAGGGCACACACCAGGAACAGGTCCGCAGCCCAGGGGACAAACCAGGAACAAACCTGCGGCCCAGGGGACACCCCGAGAACGGGTCCACAGCCCAGGGGACACACAAGGACCGGGACTGCAGCCCACAGCACACACCAGGACCCAGACCAGGAGACACAACGGAAACGGACCACAGCTAGAAGGACACACCAGGAACGGGCCCAGAGCCAAGGGGACACCAAAAACGGGACCACATCCCAGGGGACACACTGGGAATGGACAATAGCCCAGGGGACACACCAGGAACGGGCCCAGAGCCCAGGGGACCCACCAGAAACCGGACCACAGCCCAGGCGACACACCAGGAATGAGACGACAGCCCAGAGGAGACACCAAGAACAGGTCTAAAGGGCAGG
>JADBJO010015057.1:39012-45199 GCA_016801955.1 Conus betulinus
CCGAAGTGACTCTGAGGCAGTGCAGTGCCTCGTTTGGTGGGCTTGCCTCATGACGACCTGATATTGCTGCTTTCTGTCTGGCAGGCCTCCAAGGGTGGTACAGGACTGCTCAAAGGGCAGGTGAAGGCAGAGCTTCTCTGGGTCCTCCCCAGCACCTTCGGGTGTGTTTCTTTTTTCTTCTTTGCCTTAACTAGCTGACCCTGGAGAAAGGTCCAGTGACGGTGAGGAAAGACCCACTGACCACAGGGAAAGTCCTGTTGACAGTAGGAAAGACTACAACTTTGGATTCTCTCTTGAGGGCACATAAGACCGTATGGCGAAAGCTTGGCTGTGTCTGGAGTGGCACTGTCTTCATCTGTCCTTGGGCAGGGGTGGTTGGGTCTGTGGGGTGTGCTCGACAGCTGGAGGGTGGTGTGTTTTTCGCCGGTGGGCTCTGCAGTCATGAAACCCATGGGGATGCTACTTTAAGGCTGTTATGAGTTGCATCCTGTAGTCCGATTTATCTCTGTTCAGGAGCAGTTATGTCCCTTGATATCCTAATGGAGTGTCCTGCGCGTGCCTGTACCAATCGTCAACACAGCGCAGGCCTCCAAGGGTGGTACAGGATTGCTCAAAGGGCAGGTGAAGGCAGTGCTTCTCTGGGTCCTCCCCAGCAGCACCTTCGGGTGTTTCTTTTTCTTTCTGTCAACACCCGCCCTTGCAGCTGCCACAGGACCATCATGATCACTGTATATAAGGGAGGGGGGGGGGGGGGGGTAGGGGCGGTTAGAGAGGTGCAGAGAGTAATGCACCCGGGAATGGATAAGAGCAAAGCTTGTGTACGTGTTTGAAACGTTTTCAAGAAGTTAACCAGCCAGTTTGTGTTGCTCTTAATCAGGCAGAACGTCTTAGTATTTGCTCAATCTTTCTCTGGGTGGAAAAAGAACAACATGTTTTTACCTTCGTTGGTGTTCCCGTTCGTCACTCTGCTTCTTTCTTTGGCCAGGTAGTCTCCTTCTAGTCCTGACAACATAAACACTGCATTCAAGTCATCGCACCCATTTTTGTAACACAGTAAGTTAGATTTCACTGAATTAAAGTCATCGCACACATTTGTAACACGCAACAAATTAGCTTTGTCATAGAAAAGCAAACCAAGTGCTTCATATGTTACAGTAAGGCTTTTTTAGAGCTGGAGGGAAGGAGAAAAAGGGAAGGGGGGGGGGGGGGGGGCAGAAAAGGTATCCAATGAAGGAAGGTTAAACCCAGATGAAGACAGAGCAAAACAACAGTCCGGGCACTGTAAAGTGATGAAAACCGTCGATAACAGTTTTTTAATGCTTCCTCACCACACCACCGGCCACTTGCACAGGTCTGTTCCAAATGAAAACGGTGGATGTGTGGCAGGTCAGCGTGGAGTGGGGAGAGGGGAGTGTGGTCAGTGTGGAGTAGGGAGAGGTGTGTGTGGCAGGTCAGTGTGGAGTGGGGAGAGGTGTGTGTGGTCATGTGGTGTGGGGGGGAGAGGTGTGTGTGGGTCAGTGTGGAATGGGGAGAGGTGTGTGTGGCAGGTGTCAGTGTGGAGTGGGGGAGAGGTGAGTGTGGTCAGTGTGGAGTGGGGAGAGGTGTGTGTGTGGCAGGTCAGTGTGGAGTTGGGAGAGGTGCATGTGGTCAGTGTGGAGTGGGGAGAAGTGTGTGTGGTCAGTGTGGAGTGGGGAGAGATGTGTGTGTGTGGTCAGTGTGAAGTAGGGAGAGGTGTGTGGTCAGTGTGGAGTGGGGGAGTGTGTGTGTGTGTGTGTGTGGTCAGTGTGAAGTGGGGAGAGAGGTGTGTGTGTGTGTGTGTGTGTGTGTGTGTGTGTGTGTGTGTGTGTGTGTGTGGTCAGTGTGAAGTGGGGAGAGATGTGTGTGTGGTCAGTGTGGTGTGGGGAGAGGTGTGTGTGGGTCAGTGTGGAGTGGGGAGAGGTGTGTGTGTGGCAGGTGTCAGTGTGGAGTGGTGAGTGGTGAGTGTGGTCAGTGTGGAGTGGGGGAGAGGTGTGTGTGGCAGGTCAGTGTGGAGTGGGGAGAGGTGCATGTGGTCAGTGTGGAGTGGGGAGAGGTGCATGTGGTCAGTGTGGAGTGGGGAGAGTGTGTGTGTGGTCAGTGTGTGTGGAGAGGTATGTGTGTGTGGCCAGTGTGAAGTAGGGAGAGGTGTGTGCGGTCAGGATGGAGTGGGAGAGGTGTGTGTGTGTGTGTGTGTGGTCAGTGTGAAGTGGGGAGTGTGTGTGTGTGTGTGTGTGTGTGTGTGTGTGTGTGTGTGTGTGTGTGTGTGTGGTCAGTGTGAAGTAGGGAGAGGTGTGTGTGGTCAGTGTGGAGCGGGGGGAGTGTGTGTGTGTGTGTGTGTGTGTGTGTGTGTGTGTGTGTGTGTGTGTGTCAGTGTGTGTGTGTGTGGTGTGGTCAGTGTGGAGTGGTGTGTGTGTGTGTGTGTGTGTGTGTGTGTGTGTGTGTGTGTGTGTGTGTGTGTGTGTGTGTGTGTGTGTGTGTGTGTGTGTGTGTGTGGTCAGTGTGGAGTGGGGAGAGGTGGGTGTGGCAGGTGTCAGTGTGGAGTGGGGAGAAGTGAGTGTGGCAGGTCAGTGTGGAGTGGAGAGTGTGTGTGTGTGTGTGTGTGTGGTCAGTGTGGATGGGGAGAGGTGTGTGTGGCAGTGTCAGTGTGGGAGTGGGACAGTGTGTGTGTGGTCAGTGTGAAGGGGGGAGAGGTGGTGTGTGGCAGGTCAGTGTGGAGTGGGGAGAGGTGTGTGTGGCAGGTCAGTGTGGAGTGGGGGAGAGGTGTGTGTGGTCAGTGTGGAGTGGGGAGAGGTGTGTGTGGCAGGTGAGTGCCGAGTGGGGAGAGGTGTGTGTGGCAGGTCAGTGTGGAGTGGGGAGAGTGTGTGTGTGGCAGGTCAGTGTGAAGTGGGGAGAGGTGTGTGTGGCAAGTCAGTGTGGGGTGGGGGGGGAGGTGTGTGTTGCAAGTCAGTGTGGGGTGGGGAGAGAGTGTGTGTGGCAAGTATCAGTGTGGGGTGGGGAGAGGTGTGTGTGGCAGGTGTCAGTGTGGAGTGGGGAGAGAGGTGTGTGTGTGGCAAGTATCAGTGTGGGGTGGGGAGAGGGTGTGTGTGCAGGCAGGTCAGTGTGGAGTGGGGAGAGGTGTGTGTGGTCAGTGGGAAGTGGGGAGGAGGTGTGTGTGGTCAGTGTGGAATGGGGAGTGTGTGTGTGGTGTGGGTGTGGTGTGGGGTGGAGTGGGGAGGTGTGGTGTGGCAGGTCAGTGTGGAGTGGGGAGAGGTGTGTGTGGCAGGTCAGTGTGAGTGAGTGGGGAGTGTGTGGTGGTCAGTGTGGAGTGGGGAGAGGTGTGTGTGGCAGGTCAGTGTGGAGTGGGAGAGAGGTGTGGCAGGTCAGTGTGGAGTGGGGAGAGGTGTGTGTGGCAGGTCAGTGTGAAGTGGGGGAGGTGTGTGTGGCAGGTCAGTGTGGAGTGGGGAGAGGTGTGTGTGTGCAGGTGTCAGTGTGGGAGAGTGGGAGTGTGGTGGGGAGAGTGTGGCAGGTCAGTGTGAGTGGGGAGGTGTGTGTGGGCAGGTCAGTGTGAGTGGGGAGAGGTGTGTGTGTGGCAGGGGTCAGTGTGGAGTGGGGAGAGGTGTGTGTGTGGTCAGTGTGGAGTGGGGAGAGGTGTGGTGTGGTGTGGCAGTGTCAGTGTGGAGTGGGGAGAGGTGTGTGTGGCAGGTCAGTGTGGAGTGGGGAGAGGTGGGTGTGGCAGGTCAGTGTGGAGTGGGGAGAGGTGTGTGTGGTCAGTGTGGAGTGGGGGAGAGGTGTGTGTGTGGCAGGTGTCAGTGTGGAGTGGGGAGAGTGTGTGTGTGTGGGTCAGTGTGGAGTGGGGAGAGGTGTGTGTGGTCAGTGTGGAGTGGGGAGAGTGTGTGTGGTGGGTCAGTGTGGTGGAGTGGGGAGGTGGGTGTGGCAGGTCAGTGTGGAGTGGGGAGAGGTGAGTGTGGCAGGTCAGTGTGGAGTGGGGGGGAGAGTGTGTGTGGTCAGTGTGGAGTGGGGAGAGGTGGGTGTGGCAGGTCAGTGTGGAGTGGGGAGAGGTGTGTGTGGCAGGTCAGTGTGGAGTGGGGAGAGTGTGTGTGTGGTCAGTGTGGGAGTGGGGAGAGGTGTGTGTGTGCAGGTGGTCAGTGTGGGAGTGGGGGGAGGTGTGTGTGGCAGGTGTCAGTGTGGAGTGGGGAGAGGTGGGTGTGGCAGTGTGTCAGTGTGGTGTGGTGGGGAGAGTGTGTGTGTGGCAGGTCTGTGTGAGTGGGGAGAGGTGTGTGTGGCAGGGTCAGTGTGGAGTGGGGAGAGGTGTGTGTGGCAGGTGTCAGTGTGGAGTGTGGGGAGGTGTGTGTGGTGGTCAGTGTGGAGTGGGAGAGGTGTGTGTGTGGTCTGTGTGAAGGGGGGAGAGGTGTGTGTGTGGTCAGTGTGAAGGGGGGAGAGGTGTGTGTGTGGTCTGTGTGAAGTGGGGTGGAGGTGTGTGTGTGGCAGGTCAGTGTGGAGTGGGAAGAGGTGTGTGTGGCAGGTCAGTGTGGAGTGGGAGAGTGTGTGTGGCAGGTGTCAGTGTGGAGTGGGGAGAGGTGTGTGTGGCAGGTCAGTGTGGAGTGGGGAGAGGTGTGGTGTGTGGCAGGTCAGTGTGGAGTGGGGAGAGGTGTGTGTGGGCAGGTCAGTGTGGAGTGGGGAGAGGTGTGTGTGGCATGTGTGTCAGTGTGGAGTGTGGGAGAGTGTGTGTGTGGCAGGTGTCAGTGTGGAGTGGGGAGAGGTGTGTGTGGCAGGTCAGTGTGGAGTGGGGAGAGGGTGTGTGTGGCAGGTCAGTGTGGAGTGGGAGAGGTGTGTGTGGCAGGTGTGTCAGTGTGGAGTGGGGAGAGGTGTGGCAGGGTCAGTGTGGAGTGGGGAGAGGTGTGTGTGCAGGTCAGTGTGGAGTGGGGAGAGGTGTGTGTGGCAGGTCAGTGTGGAGTGGGGAGAGAGGTGTGTGTGTGGCAGGTCAGTGTGGAGTGGGGAGAGGTGTGTGCAGGTCAGTGTGGAGTGGGGAGAGGTGTGTGTGGCAGGTCAGTGTGGAGTGGGGAGAGGTGTGTGTGGCAGGTCAGTGTGGAGTGGGGAGAGGTGTGTGTGGTTAGTGTGGAGTGGGGAGGTGTGTGTGGCTGTTGTCAGTGTGGAGTGGGGAGAGAGGTGGGTGTGTCAGGTCAGTGTGGAGTGGGGAGAGGTGTGTGTGTGGTCAGTGTGGAGTGGGGAGAGGTGGTGTGTGGTCAGTGTGGAATGGGGAGAGGTGTGTGTGGCAGGGTCAGTGTGGAATGGGGAGAGGTGTGGTGTGGCAGGTCAGTGTGGAGGAGGAGAGGTGTGTGTGGCAGGTCAGTGTGGAGTGGGAGAGGTGTGTGTGGTTAGTGTGGAGTGGGGAGAGGTGTGTGTGGCTGTTGTCAGTGTGGAGTGTGGGGAGAGGTGTGTGTGGCAGGTCAGTGTGGAGTGGGGGAGAGGTGTGTGTGGTCAGTGTGGAATGGGGAGAGGTGTGTGTGGCAGGTCAGTGTGGAGGAGGAGAAGTGTGTGTGTGTGGTCAGTGTGGAGTGGGGAGAGGTGTGTGTGTGGTCAGTGTGTGGCAGTGGGGAGAGGCGAGTGTGTGGTCAGTGTGGAGTGGGGAGTGGGAGGTGTGTGTGTGCAGTCGTGTGTGAGTGGAGAGAGGTGTGTTGTGGCAGGTGGTCAGTGTGGAGTGGGGAGAGGTGTGTGTGGTCAGTGTGGAGTGGGGAGAGGTGTGTGTGGTCAGTGTCAGTGTGGAGTGGTGAGAGTGTCAGTGGGCGTGGGCAGGTGTCAGTGTGGAGTGGGGAGAGGTGTGTGTGGCAGGTCAGTGTGGAGTGGGGAGAGGTGTGTGTGGCAGGTGTCAGTGTGGAGTGTGGGAGAGGTGTGTGTGGTGGTCAGTGTGGAGTGGGGAGTGGGAGGTGTGTGTGTGTCAGTGTGGAGTGGGGAGATGTGAGTGCGGCAGGTCAGTGGGGGGAGTGGGGAGAGGTGTGGGTGTGTCAGTCAATGTGGAGTGGGGAGAGGTGTGTGTGGTCAGTGTGGAGTTACAGTGTGGATTAGGGAGAAGGTGTATTGGTCAGTGTGGGAGTAGGAGAGGTGTGTGTGGTCAGTTTGAGTGTAAGGTTGTGGTGGTCAGTGTTGGAATAGGGATAGTGTGTTGGGTAGTGTAGAGTTGGGGGTGTAGAGG
>JADBJO010015058.1:2500-22500 GCA_016801955.1 Conus betulinus
GATGCCATGTCTTTCTCTCTGTGGCATACTTTCCCACATACTCTGTATCTTATGCCAGTTTGTTTTTCTGAAAACGACAGAGATTAAGAGTGGAAACACTTAGATGAAGATGGGAATAGATGGCAGCATTTTTTAGTCCTAAAAATGTCAAGAAATGTTCGTCGTGTTTAATGTCTAGGGTAGCGACGTTCAACCAGACAGCGGTTAGCGAGAAGAGTTTGCTCAGAAGAACTTCTCAAAGCCAGTAGGAAAGTGCCTTCAGTTTTTCGTCTTTGAGAAGAGTGCTGCGGGTAGTGGAGTGGGAGTTTGGGTCAGGAGAATAAGGGGGTTAGAATGGTGGTGGTAAGGGGGCTGTTTCAGAAATCTTGGAACTGCACCCTTCCTACTCCACCCTTCCTCCTGCTTCCCTTTAATCTGGGGCAGTGGTTGAAGAGTGTGAAATCGATCAAGTCGTTTTGTGCCGGAGTTCCGGTGAGACAGACTTTCTTTTGTGCCACACACCTTGACAGAGCGCTGTAGGATTCTCCTGTCTCACCCTGGTTCCTGCTTAGGATGGACAGGGAGCAGGATGGTGGGGAGAAGATGGGGGTGCTGATGGATGAGTTGGAATGGGAAACGGCAAAGGGAAAGTGGGGGATGAAGGGGGGAGGGGGGGGGGGGGGTTGTGGGAGTGGAATTGCCGCATTAGAGTTGGAAGTGTTTACCGGGGTTGGGATCCTAAGTCATGAGACGAGGTTATTTTAAATGCGCAGCTAATACGTAATACTCTTTTTCTGTCAGCTGCATCCATACACATGTTGAAATCACACTGCCCGTTTCTTTTGAGAGTGCGGAAAACATAGAAATCCTAATAATTTGTAGTGTGTGCGTGCGTGCGTGTGTACGCGCGCGCGTGCGTGTCCGAGTATTCTGCTATCCTAGTCAGTTCTTCCCACACGGGGTCCTCACGACTTCTCAGGTCCCGACAAACTGTCGAAGTGAATACGAAATGCTGAAAATGCCGATTTACACTTGTCATTCCACTGACGGCATTTCAGGAATGTGAGGATTTTTTTTTATTTAATAGAAAAAAGCGCGCATGTATTGACTTTTGATGCCTTGTACTGTCTAGCGACATAAGTGGGTCAGCTAGATAAGCAAAATGAAAAATATTTAACATTGAGGTCTCACAAGATGTCCCTCTCCCTCCCATCTCCCATATCGTCCCTTCTCTCTTTCCCCGCCGCCATCTCTCCCTCTCTCTCTCTCTCTGCATGCGTGCTTGCGCGCGCGCGCGTGTGTTTGTGTGTGTGCATGCTTGTGCATGTGTGCGTGCATGAGTACGTGCGTGCGTGTGTATGTGCGCGTTAGCGTTAGGAAAAGAGGATGTTTGTTACTAAACAAAAACGTTGTACTGCTGAGTGCAAATACTTAACTTTCACCGAGGAGAAGTGCTGTGAAACTCATGAAAAAAGAAAACAGCTGTAGTATCGCAGCACCTTTATTGGGGCTGTCTGGAAGTACAGTGTACAGTGTGTGGTTGCTCTAAAGAAAGCCATAGCCAGGTTGTCCAAGGAGACTCTTCGAACTTGCGCAACCCTGCTTAGTTGCTAACTAACTGCAGAGAGAAGTTCCAACGCACGTCAGAAATAGCTCTTGAAAAAAAAAACAACTGGGCCTCTCTCTGCCTCTTTCTGTTTCTCTCTCTCTCTCTGTCTCTGTCTCTGTCTGTCTGTCTGTCTGTCTGTCTGTCTGTGTCTGTCTGTCTGTCTGTCTCTGTCTCTCTCTCTCTCTCTCTCTCTCTCTCCTCTCTCTCTCTCTCTCTCGAGAGAGAGAGAGAGAGAGAGAGAGAGAGATCTGAAAACCGCATCTTTCTCTCTGTGTGTCTCTCTCTGCCTCCCCCTCTCTCTCACTCTTCCTCCACCACTCTCCTCTTCTCTGTCTGTCTGTCTGTCCCTGTCTCTCTCTCTCTCTCTCTCTCTCTCTCTCTCTCTCTGTGTGTGTGTGTGTGTTGTGTGTGTGTGTGTGTGTGTGTGTGTGTCGCTCTCTCTCTTTCTGTTACAGCCCATGCACCTTGATGTTTTATACTCTTTTCAATTTGATGTCATTGCACATGTACTGATACACATCAGCCAGTCTACTTGTTTGTCAGCCGCTCTCTGTGTGTGTGTGTGTGTGTGTGTGTGTGTGTGTGTGTGTGTGTGTGTGTGTGAGAGAGAGAGAGAGAGAGAGAGAGAGAGAGAGAGAGAGAGAGAGAGAGAGAGATGAAACAGGGGCGGTAGTATGTGTTTTCATGATATCAATCGTTTGAGCCATTTTGATTTTTCTGTACTTGATTTCTATGTTTTATACTTTGTTTTCCCTTTCACTTCTGATGATTTTGCATTCTGTAAATCTTCATTATTTCATGCTTTGTATTTTTGGAGGGCATAATGTAAAGAAGCTTTCAGCTTATCACCCTCATTAATATATTCCTGTTCGTATTCATGTTCTCTTTTCCTTCTCTCCCCCCCCTCTGTCTCTCCACTCTCTCTCTCTCTCCTCCCTCCCTCTTTCTCCTCTCATCTCCTCTCTCTCTGTCTCTGTCTGTCTGTCTGTCTCTCTCTTTCGCTCTCTTTCTTAAATCAGTCTAGGAAATCACCATAAAACACTACGAAGTTGTAGAAGCCACTTTATTTCTCTTCTTCTTCTTCTTCTTCCTCCTCCTCTTCCTCCTCCTCTTTTTTGACTCACGAAATTAAACACTACTTGCAGTGCAAGTCAGAAAGAGGTGATAGTAGCAGTGCAGGTAACCTTAAATAGATAATAAACAGGAATAAATTCGATTGTCTTGAAAAGCAATTCCTTTCTTAAGCTCAAAACCAAGGGTTTTTGCATTTTCCTTTTTTTTTTTCTTTTCTTTTACCTCGTAATTGGAGATGGTGGCTGTCACTTCCAGATGTAATGGACAGCAGGTGGTGGTAAACCAAGTTCCTGCATAGTTCACGTGCTGCACAAAGCTTTCATGACAAACGAACATGTCCAGTGAAGATAGCAGAAATGGATGGACGCATTCTGTTGGTGTGTAGTATTGCTTTGTTTCCCAGAATGAGGAAGTGAGGCGATGACGATGGAGTAGCGTTTCCAGCCAGTGAAGAATGGAAGGAAAGGAAATCAACCTGTCTGCCCGACACCAAAGAGATGAAGACAGACCTGTCTGCTCTCAGTCACCGTGGACATTGCTGGCGCTGTGGCTGGGAGGTCAATGCTAATCTGACTTGTGCAGGAACATTCCATGCATAGCAGCTGTACAGCAAGGCAGTTCTCCTGGGACAGACCTTTGGCACCATGCTGTTCACCCAGACTGAGATTGACGGCTGACCTGAAAGCGTCATTGGGAGGGTGTGAGGAGAGAAGCACGTTGTCGGTGAGGAGATGAAGCCAGAGGTGCTGACGGTGGCGGCCAGAGGACGGGGTGTGAAAAGAAAGAGAGGGATGGTGAAGAGGTGCTGACAGAGGTGGTGTGTGTGTGTTGTTGGGGATGATGCCAGGACGGTGATTGAAGAAGTCTTGTTCCTGTGTGCTGTACTTGTTCAGCGGCGAAGAAAGGGGTAGTGCACAGACGGGAGAGAGGAGGCTGCAGGCTGCCCGGCAGGGAGATGCGGCAGAAAGGGAACCTGACAGGAAATTCTGTTCATGGCTATATTATACATTTGTTGTCTGATTCTCTTTCGTTCACAGAGTTGAGGTGGTAGTTGTTCCAGTGCATTTCTTTCCGTGAGCGTACATGCAGCCTGGCAGGTGGGCATGCTGTGTGTGTGTGTGTGTGTGTGTGTGTGTGTGTGTGTGTGTGTGTGTGTGTGTGTGTGCATTTGTACATGTGTGTGTGTGTGTGTGTGTGTGTGTGTGTGTGTGTGTGTGTGTGTGATCAGTACTGGGTTATATTTTCAAATATCTCATTGGAATTCGAAAATGTGTCCAGTGATTCAGTTCCCCGTTTGCCACCACTGTTTGCCTAAAAAAAAAAAATGGTCAAAAAAAAGAAAAAAAAAAAAAAAAAAAGGTCATCTCTGTATACTTTCTGTCAAATGAACAACTGCTGGATGATCGGAAATTATAGGCATTGTTTTTAATCATTTCCAGCATATTACGTGAAATCTTTTTCTCTAATGGGCTTTTAAAGTGCTCTGATAGTTTTTAGAGAGAGAGAGAGAGAGAGAGAGAGAGAGAGAGAGAGAGAGAGAGAGAGAGAGAGAGAGAGAGAGAGAGAGTGCGTGCCTGCGTGCCTGCGTGCCTGCGTGTGTGAGAGAAGAGCGAGAGAGAGAGATTGAGAGAGAGAGAGAGAGAGAGAGAGAGAGAGAGAGAGAGCCGCACAGCACAAGACAAAGAACCAGCTGTCGTATGGGCAAACCATAAAAGAAGAGGTGGATTTTTGAGAGGACAAAAAGAGAGAAAGCTCTGCAGCGCAGAACAAAGAAGCGGATCATCTGATGCTGGCAAGCCATGAAAACAGTGGTGGCAGGCAGTCAGAGGATCCATTGATTTCTGCCATGAAGAAAGCCAGGGAAAGTTGGTGATGGAGGGCTTATCGATTTCTGTGTCTCCTCACCTGAAAGTGTGTATTGAGGTCGGCAATATAGACCCTTCTCTTTCTTTCCATCCTTCTTCCCGTCACAGTTGGAGGGAAGCAGAGCAAATGTTGCCCACAAAAGGCGGACTAGCCTTCTATTAGATGGACGCTGACCAATGCTGCTTTGAGTGGATTCTTCTCCTCTGGTCTGAAGTGAACTGTAATTGTCTTTCCCTTTTCTGAAATGTAATACCTTTCCCTGTTCGGTATTTTGATATTCCTCCCCTGCATTATAACGAAAGATCCTTTCTCTGATCTGTTGTAATGTATTTATCTTCCCCTGCACAATGCTGTAATTCTCTCTCCCCCCCCCCCCCCCCCCCCCCCCCCCCCCCCCTTGCATCCCTTGCATAACTGTATTTTCTCTCCCCCTGCACTATGAGCACTACCATCATCGTCATTAAATCATGACCATCATCATCTTCGTCATGATGTCATCAGCACTCTAATCATTGACATTGTACCATCATCATCGTCGTCGTCACTATACCATCAGCACCACCTCATTGTCATCGTCATCAGCATTCCAGTTACTGACATCATACCATCCTTACCATCTTTGTCATTGTACCATTGGTACCACCGTCTTTTTCATTGTACCATTAGTACCACCATCATTGTCACTGTACCACTGGTACCACCGTCATTGTCATTGTACCATTGGTACTACCATCTTTGTCATTGTACCACTGTTACCACCGTCATTGTCATTGTACCATTGGTACCACCATCATTGTCACTGTACCATTGGCAGCACCATCATTGTCACTGTACCATTGGTACCACCATCATTGTCATTGTACCATTGGTGCCACCATCATCATTGTACCATTGGTACCACCATCATTGTCATTGTACCATTGGTACCACCATCATTGTCATTGGTACCACCATCATCATTGTACCATTGGTACCACACCATCATCATTGTACCATTGGTACCACCATCATCATTGTCATTGTACCATTGGTACCACCATCATTGTCATTGTACCATTGGTACCACCATCATTGTCATTGTGCCATTGGTACCATCATCATTGTCATTGTACCATTGGTACCACCATCATTGTCATTGTACCATTGGTACCATCATCAGTGTCATTGCACCATTGGTACCATCATCATTGTCATTGTACCATTGGTACCACCATCATTGTCATCGTACCATTGGTACCATCATCATTGTCATTGTACCATTGGTCATTGTACCATTGGTACCACCATCATTGTACCATTGTACCACCATCATCATTGTATCATTTGTACCACCATCATTCATTGTACCATTGGTACCACATTGCCATTGTACCATTTGTACCACATCATTGTCACCATTGGTACCACCATCATCATCATTGTACCATTGGTACCACCATCATTGTACCATTGGTACCACCATCATTGGTACCATTGGTACCACATCATTGTCATTGTACCATTGGTACCATCATTGTCATTGTACATTGGTACCACCATCATTGTACCATCATCATGTCATTGTACCATTGGTACCATCATCATTGTCATTGTACCATTGGTACCAACCATCATTGTCATTGTACCATTGGTACCATCATCATTGTCATTGTACCATTGGTACCACCATCATTGTACCATTGGTACCACCATCATCATTGTACCATTGGTACCACCATCATGATTGTATCATTGGTACCACCATCATTGTCATTGTACCATTGGTACCACCATCATTGTACCATTGGTACCATCATCATCATTGTACCATTGGTACCACCATCATCATTGTACCATTGGTACCACCATCATTGTCATTGTACCATTGGTACCACCGTCATTGTCATTGTAGCATTGGTACCACCATCATCATTGTACCATTGGTACCACCATCATAGTCATTGTACCATTGGTACCACCATCATTGTCATTGTACCATTGGTACCACCATCAACAGTGTACCACTGGTACCACCATCATAGTCATTGTACCATTGGTACCACCATCATTGTCATTGTACCATTGGTACCACCATCAGCATTGTACCATTGGTACCACCATCATGTCATTGTACCATTGGTACCACCATCATTGTCATTGTACCATTGGTACCACCATCATTGTCATTGTACCATTGGTACCACCATCAGCATTGCACCATTGGTACTATCATCATTGTCATTGTACCATTGGTATCACCATCATTGTCATTGTACCATTGGTACCACCATCAACATTGTACCATTGGTACTACCATCATTGTCATTGTACCATTGGTATCACCATCATTGTCATTGTACCATTGGTACCACCATCATTGTCATTGTACCATTGGTACCACCATCAGCATTGTACCATTGGTACTACCATCATTGTCATTGTACCATTGGTACCACCGTCATTGTCATTGTACCATTGGTACCACCGTCATTGTCATTGTACCATTGGTACCACCATCAGCATTGTACCATTGGTACCACCATCATCATTGTACTGTTAGTACCACCACATAATTACATTGTACCATTGGTACCACCGGTATTGTCATTGTACCTTTGATACCACCATCATCATTGTACCATTGGTACCAGCGTCATTGTCACTGAAGCATTGGTACCACCATTCATTGTCATTGTACCATTGGTACCTCCATCATTGTCATTGTACCATCGGCACCACCATCATTGTACATTGGTACCACCGTCATTGTCATTGTACCATTGGTACCACTGTCATTGTCATTGTACCATTGGTACCACCATCATTGTCATTGTACCATTGGTACCACAGTCATTGTCATTGTACCATTGGTACCACCATCATTATCATTGTGCCATTGGTAACGCCATCATTGTCATTGTGCCATTGGTACCACCATCATTGTCATTGTACCATTGGTACCACCATCATTGTCATTGTACCATTGGTACCACCATCATCATTGTACCATTGGTACCACCGTCATTGTCACTGTACCATTGGTACCACTATCATTGTCACTGTACCATTGGTACCACCATAATTGTCACTGTACCATTGGTACCACCATAATTGTCATTATACCATTGGTACCACCATCATTGTCACAGTACCATTGGTACCACCATCATTGTCACTGTACCATTGGTACCACCATCATTGTCACTGTACCATTGGTACCACCATCATTGTCACTGTACCATTGGTACCACCATTGTCATTGTCATTGTACCATTGGTACCATTGGTACCATTGTCACTGTACCATTGGTACCACCATCATTGTCATTGTACCATTGGTACCACCATCATTGTCACAGTACCATTGGTACCACCGTCATTGTTATTATGTAATCAGCACATCGTACCATCACCTTCATCAGTGGTACCATCAGCACCACTGTCATCGTCATTGTATCATTAAAATGACTATCATTTGCCATTATACCATAACCACTGTCATCATCTTTACGCTGTCACCACTGCTATCAGTGTTGTAATACGATCATCGCCACCATCATCATTACATCATCGCTGCCACCATCATAGTCATCATACCATCATCACTATTACCATCATTAAATCATCATCGCCACCATCAATGTCATATGTCATCATCACTGTCGTCTTCATCAAATCATCAGCTCTAGAAATGATTGTCATGGTTAATTATTCACCCATGTATTGTCATTGTACCATGGTCTGTTTTTCATGTGGCCATTAAAACCGTGTGTTGGTGTGTGTGTGTGTGTGTGTGTGTGTGTGTGTGTGTGTGTGTGTGTGTGTGTGTGTGTGTGTGTGTGATCATCACTCATGTCATTGACCATTGGTACCATTGTCGTTGTACATTGTACCATCACCATCGTCGTCATTCCAGTTTACCATTGGTACCACCACCTCATTGTACCATTGGTACCACCATCATTCATTTGTACCATTGGTACCACCATCATTGTCATTGTACCATTGGTACCACCATCATTGTCATTGTACCATTGGTACCACTGTCATTGTCATTGTACCATTGGTACCACTGTCATTGTCATTGTACCATTGGTACCACCATCATTGTCATTGTACCATTGGTACCACCATCATTTTCATTATGTAGTCAGCACATCATACCATCACCACCTTCTTCATCAGTACATTTGCCATCATACCATGCCACCATCATCATCATTATGCTGTCATCAGTGCCATCGTTGTTATTCTGTCACCACTTTCATCAGTGCTGGTATACGATCATCACCACCATCATCATTCCATCATGGCTGCTAATATCATAGTCATCATACCATCATCACCACCATCATCATTACATCATCGCCACCACCATCATTCAGTCATCATTGCTACCATCATTGTCATGTGTCATCACCACTGTCGTCATCATCAAATCATCAGCTTGCCATCATTGACATGCCATCCTCACCGTCATGGTAATTAAATCATCACCTCCACCATCATCGTTAATAAGCCATTACCAGCATTTTTGTCCATGATCCATCACCACCACCATCATTGTCATTATGCCGTCATGAACACCATTATTATCATTGTACCACATTCGGCCCCATCAGTGTCATTGTCCATTGGTACCACCAGTCACCTCTGTCTTTGCCATCACTTCATCACCATCTCTATCGTCCATTCACCCATTTTACCATGTCATTATCTCCGTCGTCTTTCCTGTGATTCCATAGCCATCATTACTGTCAGTGTTGTTAGTAACCTCATCATGATGCCATCCCCTCCCTATCATCATCATCATCCATCATCATCATCATCATCATCATCATCATCACCACCATTGATATCATCATCATTGTATGGTACCATTATGTGATGATCATCATCTTCATCATGATCACCATCTTTTGTACTTGCCAACAGTTTCCAGTTCAGGTAGTCCACTGTACCATGGACCACTTCTATTGATGTATAGCAATGGTTTCGTTTGGTCCCAGACTCGCAAAATTAGACAGATAGTGCAGTAGCAAAACGAAGTGAAATGAAGAATGTAAGGAAAGGTAGTCAACCCTACCTGCCCGATACCAAAAGCGATTACCACCTCATTTGTCTCAGTGACCGTGGACAGTGATGGCACTGTGGCTGGGAAATCAGTGGTAGCTGGACTTCTTTTGGCCGTTCCTTACACAGTGACTGTACAGCAAGGCAGTTCTCCTGGGACAGACCTTTGGCACTACGCTGTTCACCCCAGCCTGAGATTGGCTGCTGGATCCGTGCGTCGTCGTGTGAGGGAGGAGGGTGTGAGGGGAAGACGTGTTATCAGTGAGGAGATGAAGCCAGAGGTGCTGATGGCCGTGGTGGGAGGACGTGGTTGGGAAAGAGAGAGAGGGATGGTGATCATCACTGTGTGCTGAGGTGGGGTGGTGTGGGGGGATGATGCATTGTGATTATTCAAGAAGTTTTTACCTGTGTGCTGTTCTTACATCATTGAGCGGCAAAGAGAGGGTAGTGCATAGATGGGGTCTGTGTTAGGAGAAAGGAAATTGTGTGTGTGGCAGTCAGGCTGGGAATAAAGTCTGAAATAGAAACTGGTAGGAAATATTGTTCAAGGCTGTCATTATTAGGTGTCTGATTCTTTCGATCAAAGAGTGTACATGGTTGTCTGTTGCATTGTATTTCATTTTCTTACCATTGTGTACCCGCAACGTCATTGTGTGTGTTGTGTGTGTGTGTGTGTGTGTGTGTCATCATTGTACCATGTGTCATTGATCAGTACCATACTTCGTGAGCAATATCTCATTGGAGTTTGAAAAATGGTCCCATTCTCATCATTTCCGCATCGCCACACCGTTTCCATCAAAGACCATTGGTGCTCTCATCAGTGCCATCGTGTTCATTCTGTCACCACTTTCATCATGCTGTATGCTGTCATCATCACCACCATCATCATTCCATCATGGCTGCTAATATCATAGTCATGGTATCAGTCATCACCACACCATCATCACATACATGGGCCATCACCACCACCATCATCAGTCATCATTGCTATTGCCATCATTGTTACTGTCATCACCACTGTCGTCATCATCAAATCATCAGCTCTCCATCATTGACATGCCATCCTCACCGTCATCGTAATCAAATCATCATCACCTCCACATGCCATCATCGTTTGTAAGCCACCATCACCATGTCATGTATGATCATCATCACCACCACCATCCATTGTCATTCCATGATCCATCACCACCACCATCATTGTCATTATGCCGTCATGAACACCACATTATCATCTTACCACATTCGGCCCCATCAGTGTCATTGTCATTCTCATATCGCAGTCACCTCTGTCTTTGCCATCACTTCATCACCATCTCTATCGTCACCGTTACCATGTCATTATCTCCGTCGTCTTTCCTGTGATTCCATAGCCATCATTACTGTCAGTGATGTTAGTAACCTCATGCATGATGCATCCCCTCCAAGACTATCATCATCATCATCATCATCATATCATCATCATCATGATGGTCATCATTATGGTTATATGATGATGATCATCATCTTCATCATGATCATCATCTTTTGTACTTGCCAACAGTTTCCAGTTCAGGTAGTCCAAATGAATGGACCACTTCTATTGATGTATAGCAATGGTTCGTTTCCCAGACTCGCAAAATTAGACAGATAGTGCAGTAGCAAAACGAAGTGAAATGAAGAATGTAAGGAAAGGTAGTCACCCTACCTGCCCGATACCAAAAGCGATTACCACCTGTTGTCTCAGTGACCGTGGACAGTGATGGCACTGTGGCTGGGAAATCAGTGGTAGCTGGACTGCTTTGGGCCGTTCCTTACACAGTGACTGTACAGCAAGGCAGTTCTCCTGGGACAGACCTTTGGCACTACGCTGTTCACCCAGCCTGAGATTGGCTGCTGGATCCGAGTGCGTCGTCTGAGGGAGGAGGGTGTGAGGGGAAGACCGTTGTCAGTGAGGAGATGAAGCCAGAGGTGCTGATGGCCGTGGTGGGAGGACGTGGTGGTTGGGAAAGAGAGAGAGGGATGGTGAAGTAAGAGGTGCTGAGGTGGGGTGGTGTGGGGGATGATGCCAGGATGATTATTCAAGAAGTTTTCTACCTGTGTGCTGTTCTTGTTGAGCGGCAAAGGGAGGGTAGTGCATAGATGGGGTCTGTGTTAGGAGAAAGGAAATTGCCGGCAGTCAGGCTGGGAATAAAGTCTGAAATAGAAACTGGTAGGAAATATTGTTCAAGGCTGTATATTAGGTGTCTGATTCTTTCGATCAAAGAGTGTACATGGTAGCTGTTGCATTGTATTTCTTTCTTTGAGTGTACCCGCAACGTGTGTGTGTGTGTGTGTGTGTGTGTGTGTGTGTGTGTGTGTGTGTGTGTGTGTGTGTGATCAGTACTGGGTTACTTCTTGAAATATCTCATTGGGGTTTGAAAATGTGTCCAGTAATTCATACTCCGCATCGCCACTCCCGTTTCCATCAAAGAATTGGTCATCTCTGTACAATTCCTATCGTTGAACAACAACTGGACGACTGGAAATGATTGACATTGGTTAATTATTCACCAGCATATTGTATTGACTGTTCTTTTTTAATGGCCTTTCTTTGACAGTGTGTGTGTGTGTGTGTGTGTGTGTGTGTGTGTGTGTGTGTGTGTGCGCGCGCGCGCGCTAGAGAGAGAGAGAGAGAGAGAGAGAGAGAGAGAGAGAGAGAGAGCCGCACAGCACAAGACAAAGAACCAGCTGTCGTGTGGGCAAACCATAAAAGAAGAGGTGGATTTTTGAGAGGACAAAAAGAAAGAAAGCTCTGCAGCGCAGAACAAAGAAGCGGATCTTCTGATGTCGGCAAGCCATGAAAACAGTGGTGGCAGGCAGTCAGAGGATCCATTGATTTCTGCCATGAAGAAAGCCAGGGAAAGTTGGTGATGGAGGGCTTATCGATTTTCTGTGTCTCCTCACCTGAAAGTGTGTATTGAGGTCGGCAATATAGACCCTTCTCTTTCTTTTCACCCTTCTTCCCGTCACAGTTGGAGGGAAGCACGGTGAATACTGTCCAACCAAAGGCGGACCAGCCTTTCATCAGGCGGGCACTGAACAATACTGCATGGACTGGACTCTTCTCTGGTCTGATGTGCACTGTAATAACCTTTCCCTGTTCTATCAGGCAGGCACTGAACAATACTGCATGGACTGGACTCTTCTCTGGTCTGATGTGCACTGTAATAACCTTTCCCTGTTCTATCAGCAGGTGCTGAACAAATACTGCACGGACTGGACTCTTCTCTGGTCTGATGTGCACTGTAATAACCTTTCCCTGTTCTATCAGGCAGGCACTGAACAATACTGCACGGACTGGACTCTTCTCTGGTCTGATGTGCACTGTAATAAACCTTTCCCTGTTCTTCTATCAGGCAGGCGCTGAACAATACTGCATGGACTGGACTCTTCTCTGGTCTGATGTGCACTGTAATAACCTTTCCCTGTTCTATCAGGCAGGCGCTGAACAATACTGCATGGACTGGACTCTTCTCTGGTCTGATGTGCACTGTAATAACCTTTCCCTGTTCTATCAGGCAGGCGCTGAACAATACTGCATGGACTGGACTCTTCTCTGGTCTGATGTGCACTGTAATAACCTTTCCCTGTTTCTATCAGGCAGGCGCTGAACAATACTGCATGGACTGGACTCTTCTCTGGTCTGATGTGCACTGTAATAACCTTTCCCTGTTCTATCAGGCAGGCGCTGAACAATACTGCATGGACTGGACTCTTCTCTGGTCTGATGTGCACTGTAATAACCTTTCCCTGTTCTATCAGGCAGGCGCTGAACAATACTGCATGGACTGGACTCTTCTCTGGTCTGATGTGCACTGTAATAACCTTTCCCTGTTCTATCAGGCAGGCGCTGAACAATACTGCATGGACTGGACTCTTCTCTGGTCTGATGTGCACTGTAATAACCTTTCCCTGTTCTATCAGGCAGGCGCTGAACAATACTGCATGGACTGGACTCTTCTCTGGTCTGATGTGCACTGTAATAACCTTTCCCTGTTCTATCAGGCAGGCGCTGAACAATACTGCATGGACTGGACTCTTCTCTGGTCTGATGTGCACTGTAATAACCTTTCCCTGTTCTATCAGGCAGGCACTGAACAATACTGCATGGACTGGACTCTTCTCTGGTCTGATGTGCACTGTAATAACCTTTCCCTGTTCTATCAGGCAGGCACTGAACAATACTGCATGGACTGGACTCTTCTCTGGTCTGATGTGCACTGTAATAACCTTTCCCTGTTCTATCAGGCAGGCACTGAACAATACTGCATGGACTGGACTCTTCTCTGGTCTGATGTGCACTGTAATAACCTTTCCCTGTTCTGAAATGTTTCACCTTTTCCCTGTACTGTATTTTGATATGCATCCCCTGCATTATAATGAAATGTCATTTCTCTGTTTTTTGTTGTAATGTAATATCCTTCCCCTGCACAATACTGTAATTTTCATCCACTGCACAGTACTGTAATTTTTCATCCACTGCACAATACTGTAATTTTCATCCATTGCACAATGCTGTAATTTTCATCCATTGCACAATACTGTATTTTTCGTCCACTGCACTATGATATTCTGCCAATATTCATCCCTTATACTGTAGTGTAATAGCCTTTCCTCGTTCTATATCGTAATATTACCCCATCCCACCCCACCGCATGTGATATGATATAGCATCCTACAAATGTATTTAACATAGTATCTTTTTTCTGTATTGTAATGTAATGCTCTTCCCTGTAATATGGAATCCTGTCTCTGTACCATGACGTAATATCCTTCCTGTACTGTGACGAAATGTCCCTACCCTGTACAGTTATGCAATATCTTTCTTCTGTACTGTAATGCTACGTCCTTCCCCAGTTCTCTAACGTAATATTTTTCTTGTGCACTGTGTAGTGATGTGATATCCTTGCCCTTACCATAATGTGATAGTGTTTTCCTTTTCGGACTGTTGATATTCTTTCACAGTGAAGTGATTTGATGCCTTTTCACTGTACTCTGATCCCGTTCTCCGGTGCTGTAACATCCTTCCACTGTGCAATACTGCGTCTTTCTCCTGTATTGTTATGTGATAGTGCTCCCCTGTACTGCAGTGTTAGTTCTTCTCCCGTGTTGTTTTGAAATATCTTTCACATGCACTAAGATGTAATATCTTTTCTTTGAACTGCAGCTTAAAATCCTTCTGATGTGCTGTGTTTCGATAGCCTGCCCTTGTATCATGCTTCGTCCGTATTGTTATGAAATATGCTTCCCACAGTGCTATGATCTAATATTCTTTTACACCTTTCCCCTGTGCTATGATCTGATATCCTTTAACCCCCCCCCCCCCCCCCCTCACTGTGCTATGATCTAATATCCTTTAACACCTTTCCCCTGTGCTATGATCTAATATCCTTTAACACCTTTCCCCTGTGCTATGATCTAATACCCATTAACACTTTTCTCTGTGCTATGATCTATCCTATAACACCTTTCCCCTGTGCTATGATCTGATATCCTTTAACCCCCCCCCCCCCCCTGCCCCCCACTGTGCTATGATCTAATATCCTTTAACACTTTTCCCCAGTGCTGTGATCTAATATCCTTTAACACCTTTCCCCTTTGCTATGATCTAATATCCTTTAACACCTTTCCCCTGTGCTATGATCTAATACCCATTAACACCTTTTCTCTGTGCTATGATCTATCCTATAACACCTTTCCCCTGTGCTATGATCTGATATCCTTTTAACACCTTTCCCCTGTGCTATGATCTAATTTCCTTTAACACCTTTCCCCTGTGCTATGATCTAATATCCATTAACACCTTTCCCCTGTGCTATGATCTAATATCCTTTAACACCTTTCCCCTGTGCTATGATCTAATATCCTTTAAACACGTTTCCCCTGTGCTATGATCTAATATCCTTTAACACCTTTCCCCTGTGCTATGATCTAATATCCTTTAACACCTTTCCCCTGTGTTGTGATCTAATCCTTTAACACCCCTCCCCTGTGCTATGACGTATTGTCCTTTCCCTGTACTGTAATGTGATATCTCCACCAGTACTGTAATTTAAGATCTTCCCAGTGAGAGGAAATTCTAGGGAGAGCTTGACAGAGAAGAAGGTCTTCAGAGAAGGACCCCCCCCCCCCCCCCCCCCCCCTCTCCACTAGTCAAATGTTTCAACCTTGAACTCCTCACAGTTTGAGGGCGGGGCCTCATTGAGGTCACGACTTCTAGATGTCCTTGTTCTGCCAGAAGTTACGTCCTCTGGCGTGGCCGTAACATGACCTCTCTCTCTCTCTCTCTCTCTCTCTCTCTCTCTCTCTCTCTCTCTCTCTCTCTCTTCTCTCTCTCTCTCTCTCTCTCGAGCGCGCGCGCGCTCGCGTGTGTGTGTACACACACTCTGGAATTCGAAGCAGCAACGTCTAGATGGGTGGGCGTCTCAAAGCGTTAACCTTTTAAGATGGATGTTGTACGAACACCGATATTGGACACCTGTTCTTAAAACCTTTTGTTCACCTTTGTTCCTTCTCTACCAGATCCAGCTTGAACTCTTTTCAGCTGCCTCTGCAGTTGCCTCTAGGATTCTGGTCCCCATGTCCAATAGCCTCACCATGTACTATGTCCTCTAGGATTCTGGTCCCCATGTCCAATAGCCTTACCATGTACTATGTCCTCTAGGATTCTGGTCCCCATGTCCAATAGCCTTACCATGTACTATGTCCTCTAGGATTCTGGTCCCCATGTCCAATAGCCTTACCATGTACAATGTCCAGTGGGAATCTAGTCCTCATGTCCAATAGCCTCACCATGTACAATGTCCTCTGGGAATCTAGTCCTCATGTCCAATAGCCTTACCATGTACTATGTCCTCTGGGAATCTAGTCCTCATGTCCAATAGCCTTACCATGTACTATGTCCTCTAGGAATCTAGTCCTCATGTCCAATAGCCTTACCATGTACTATGTCCTCTGGGAATCTAGTCCTCATGTCCAATAGCCTTACCAAGTACTATGTCCTCTGGGAATCTAGTCCTCATGTCCAATAGCCTCACCATGTACTATGTCCTCTAGGATTCTGGTCCCCATGTCCAATAGCCTCACCATGTACTATGTCCTCTAGGATTCTGGTCCCCATGTCCAGTAGCCTTACCATGTACTATGTCCTCTTATTCTGGTCCCCATGTCCAATAGCCTTACCATGTACTATGTCCTCTAGGAATCTAGTCCTCATGTCCAGTAGCCTTACCATGTACTATGACCTCTAGGAATCTAGTCCCCATGTCCAATAGCCTTACCATGTACTATGTCCTCTAGGATTCCAGTCCCTCCTGTCCAATAGCCTTACCATGTACTATGTCCTCTAGGATTCTGGTCCCCATGTCCAATAGCCTTACCATGTACTATGTCCTCTAGGATTCTGGTCCCCATGTCCAATAGCCTTACCATGTACTATGTCCCTCTAGGATTCCAGTCCTCTTGTCCAGTAGCCTTACCATGTACAATGTCCTATACTTCCTTTGTACTATAACACAATCACCTTTCTTTGTACTTTAATGTGATATCTTTTCCATGTATTTCTTTTACATTTTACTGCACTCCAATGCAAATTTCTTCCCCTAGTGTTATGAAGACATCTTTCTTCTGTTCTATGATGTAATGCTCTTCCCATGTTCTTTAATGACACATTTGCCCTCGATTTTGTAAATATATTCTTCCTGAGTACTATGGTTATGTCCTTTCCATATGCTGTATTGCAATAGTCTTTCCCTGTGACTGTCATGAAAAATCCCATCCATGCGCTGGAATGGTATTCTTCCCATGTGCCCTCAGGAAAACATCTTCCACGGTACTCTAATGTAATGTCATCCTGTTTCTGTAATCACATCTCCTTCCCCGTTACTGTCATGTCCTTCCAGTACCCTTCGGTACCTAAGCCCTGCTAGAATTGATTCTCCTACCCTGTCATTGTATGACATGCTGTCTGTAGCCCTGCTAGAATTGACTCTCCTACCCTGTCATTGTATTACACGCTGTCTGTAGCCCTGCTAGAATTGACTCTCCTACCCTGTCATTGTATTACACCCGTTATGACCTATCTGTAGCTCTGCTAGAATTGACTCTCCTACCCTGTCACTGTATTACACCCGTTATGACCTGTCTGTAGCCCTGCTAGAATTGACTCTCCTACCCTGTCATTGTGTTACACGCTGTCTGTAGCCCTGCTAGAATTGACTGTCCTACCCTGTCATTGTATGTACACCCGTTATGACCTGTCTGTAGCCCTGCTAGAATTGACTCTCCTACCCTGTCATTGTATTACACCCGTTATGACCTGTCTGTAGCCCTGCTAGAATTGACTCTCCTACCCTGTGATTGTATGTACACCCGTTATGACCTATCTGTAGCCCTGCTAGAATTGACTCTCCTACCCTGTCATTGTATGTACACCCGTTATGACCTATCTGTAGCCCTGCTAGAATTGACTCTCCTACCCTGTGATTGTATGTACACCCGTTATGACCTGTCTGTTCGCGAGGCATGTAGTACAGGGATCAGGCTGAAGAGGAAGTCGCTCGGTGCAGACTTAGCATGGAAACCCGTGGGGGAAAAGCTGCCGCTGGAACGTTTTGATGGATTTGTGAAGCAGGCTCAGGGCTTGTGTGGGAAGCCTTTCTTTCCCTGGGTCACACGCTCCGTGCTGGAGTCCATTGAGATGGGGTGTGGGGGCTGTCGGGTAGAACGTGGTGCACTTCGTTCACACATGCTGCAATTGTGTGGTGGTGTAATGGGGGCGTGCCTGTGTGTGTGTGTGTGTGTGTGTGTGTGTGTGTGTGTGTGTGTGTGTGTGTGTGTGTGTGTTGGGAGGTAGTAGAAGGGGGGTTGGGGCTGGGTGGGGGGAATGATGTGAGCAACACACAAACTTTTTAACTGTTTTTTCGGTGCACACTGGACTTTTTCTTGTCTTCCTTTGTTTCGGAGCAGACTTCTCTCTTTTTACAGCAGTATTCTCATGGTGGCTGTGTACGCAAATTACCCCCCTTCCCTTTTCTTCTCTGCCTTCACCCCCTCCCCCTCCTCCCCGTCCACTGCCTCTAGTCTTGTCACACCAGCTCCTACCCTCTGCCCCCACCCTCCCCTCCCCAACTCCCTATCATTTACCAATTGTTTGATACAATTGGTGCATGAAAGCTGCATGACGTCTTTTCCTTTGTCCTTGTCTCATTACTTCCCCTCGTCTAATTACTCTCTGTCTGTCTGTCTGTCTGTCTGTCTGTCTGTCTGTACTGTCTGTGTGTCCCTGTGTGTGTCTGTCTCTGTATCTGTCTGTCTCTCTGTACCTGTCTCACTGCCCACCTGCTGCATACCTGTCTGTCTGTCTGTCTGTATCTGTATGTCTGTCTCTATCTCGGCTTGGGCGCATTTGTGTGTGTGTGTGTGTGTGTGTGTGTGTCTCGGTGTGTGTGTGTGTGTGTGTGAGAGAGAGTGCGCGCGCGCGCATGCGCGTGCCTGCATATGCGCATGTGTATATGTGAGCACGCGCGCGCTTGTGTGTGTGTGTGTGTGTGTGTGTGTGTGTGTGTGTGTGTGTGTGAGAATCTAATTCTACATGCGCTAATTTATGTTCAGTTGTGCATACGTTTGATGAGGGGTGGGTTTGCTTGGGGAGATAACTAACCGCTGAGCCATTGATTTCCCTCCGTGTCAGGCTGTGGTTGGCAAGATACACGCCATTAGTCTGGTTGCTGACCCCCCTAGGAAAGGGATCAGGGAAAAACCACCAAGGGGCCGTCTTGCTGAGGTCGGTGTCGTCAACTGATGGGTTAATTACCGAAAGACAATCCCAGGGTGGGGGGATGGGGAACCTCCCTCCCTCCCTCTCACGCCTTCTCCCATCCCATCCCCCCGTCCCCCCCCCCCCCCCCCCCCCGCCCCTCCATGCCCCTCCCCTCTCCTAAAACTGGACTGGGGGAGGGAGGGAGGGGAGGGAAAAGAGTTGGCAGGCTTTTTAGGGTATGTCTGCTCACTTCTCTATCATCCAAACGTATCGTAATCCCCTTCTGTCACCCACTCATCTTCCGCTACGACCCGTCCGCCTTTGTCTGTCTGTCTGTCTGTCTCTGTCTCTCTCTCCCTCCCCCTCCCCTGTCCCCCCGTCTCTCTCTCTCTCTCACACACACACACACACACACACACACACACACACACACACACACACACACACACACACACACACACACACACGTTCCCTCCACCACCACCCCGACGTGGAGATGGCTGATGACAATATGGAGGGTTGTCTTTGGGAAGAGCCAGTGAGGGGAAAACTCACGTTGCCAGAGTGGATGGAAGTGGGAATGAAATGAACAATCATCACAGGGCCCGTTAGTCGTTAGTCGTCCTGGGAGGATGGTCGA
>JADBJO010015058.1:25000-30000 GCA_016801955.1 Conus betulinus
GCGCTGTCTCCTGCTTTTGATCAGGAAGATTGTTTTCTTCCTCTTCTAGCGCTTCCCGTTCATTGCTCTCGTCTCTCTCTCTCTCTCTCTCCTCTCTCTCTCTCTCTCTCCTCTCTCTCTCTCTCTCTCTCTCTCTGTGTCTCAGTCTGTCTGTCTCTGTCTGTCTGTCTGTCTGTCTGTCTCCTCTCTCTCTCTCTCTCTCCTCTCTCTCCTCTCTCTCTCTCTCTCTCTCTCTCTCTCTCTCTCTCTCTCTGCTTGGTGTATGTGAGTGTTTGATTCACAGTGTCGCTTCAGAAATACGGGTTTTTTTTTGTTTTTGTTTTTTTTACATTTTGAAAATGTGTGTCCAGTTATTCAGTCCTTTCCTTCTCTTTCCTCCCATCCTTCCCGGATAAAAAAAATTGCTCATCTCAATACAACTTGCAGTCAAACAAATGGCAATGAGAACGCTTCAAAAGTCATTCTGATTGGTTATCCATTTTTCCCTGTAATTATCTTGTTGATGTTTTTTTTTTTTTTTTTTTTTTCGATGACCTTTTAAACTACTTCATGGGTGAATATTGAAGTTTTCCTGAGGGAGCGAGAGAGAAGGGGAGAGAGAGAAGAGAGAGAGAGAGAGAGAGAGAGAGAGAGTGTGTGTGTGTGTGTGTGTGTGTGTGTGTGTGTGTGTGTGTGTGTGTGTGTAAAGAGAGAGAGAGAGAGAGAGAACGAACGAACATGGAGCGAAAGACAAACTCACAAGAACCAACCAACTCCCATGCCAGCAAACCTTAGAAGAAAGAAAAAAAAAAAGGGGGGGGGGGGGGGGGGGGGGGGGGGGGGGGGGGCTTTAATGGTGAACAAACCCAGTAGCACAAGACAACGAACAACCAAACCATGTGACGTCAGCGAAGTCACAAAGGAAAGACTGGTAGTGGAGTAGTAACGGAGATTTTTATCGATTTTTGTGTTGAAGACACCCCAAGTAGGTTGGAGACAGAGGAGTTATCGATTTCTGTGTGGCCTCACCTGAAAGTGTGTGTAATGAAGCCGGAAAACTGCCCCCCCCCCCCCCTCCTCCTCTTCTCTGCCCCCACCCCCCATTTTTCCTCTGCAGCCTGTCTTCCCGTCACAATTGGAGGAATATTGTTTGAAAGGTGGGTGGTCCTGCACATTCGTCAGATGCCTGGTGATACTGCATTGACTGGATCCTTCTCTTTCAGTCTGTAATATACTGATGTGTATTTCCCGTCTTCTGCACCGTAATGGAGTAATCTGTGCCTGTACTTAATGGAAAAGCTTTCCCCTGTGCTGTAAAGCTATATTCTCTCCCTGTACTGTAATGCAGTGTAACAACCTTCCCTGTATTGTAATGTAATGTAATATCCTCCCCTGTACTGTAATAACAACCTTTCCCTGTATTGTAATGTTATGTGATATCCTCCCCTGTACTGTAATGTAGTGTAACAACCTTTCCCTGTATTGTAATGTAATATCCTCCCTCTGTACTGTAATGTGGAGTGATAAACTTTCCCTATATTGTAATGTAATGCAGTATCCCCCCCCCCCCCCCTCCCCTGTACTGTCATGTGTAACAACCTTTCCCCTGTAATGTAATATCCCCCTGTACTGCAATGTAGTGTAATAACCTTTCCCCATATAGTAATGTAATACCTTCCTCTGTACTGTACTGTATTATCCCCCCCTGTACTCTGCAATGTAGTGTAATAACACCTTTCCCCTCCGTCCCCTGTAATGTAATAACCTTCCCTCTGTACTGTACTGTGATATGTCCCCCCGCCTCTCTCTCTCTCTCTCTCCCCTTCCCTCTCTCCTCTCTCTCTCTCTCTCCCTCTCTCTCTCCTCTCTCTCCTCTCTCTCTCTCTCTGTGTGTGTAGAGCGCCTGACTCACATCTTGGTGATCCTGGGGTTGCGGGTTCGAACCTCCGCCGGGGCGTTTCGGTACAGGGGGATTTTTCCCTCGGGGTTAACATTGGTTCTGACTCCATTTCCCATACAGTCCTTCGAATGAGACTATAAACCGAGGTTCCGTGTGTGAACGCACGCATAACATCTTGCACACACGTAAAATCCCATCACCAACATTCGGAAGAGTAGGCCAGTTTGGCCGTTGGTATGGATGACGCGTTACACTTAGCATGCATGAGAGAAATGGAAAGAATGAGGGAAGTAAGGAAAATGAGTGATCGATATTGAACGATACTGACTGGATGACACGGGAAACGACTGAATGAAGCGCCAGATGGCAGCTCTTCAGTCGGCACTACCCAGGTAGGCAGCCCGTTGTGTGTAAACGAGTGTTGATTGTAAAGCGCTTAGAGCTTGGCGTCTAGCCGAGAATAGGCGCTATCTAAGTATTCATTATATCATCATTATCATCCTCCTCTCCCTGTACTGTACTTCACTATCCTTCCCCTGTACCATAATGTAATTTTCTTCTCCTGCAAGTAGCTGTCATTTTCCTTTGTACTGTAACGTAGTATTCTTCTCCTGGAGTGTCACGTTATATCTTTCACCTGCACGTAGCTGTCATTTCCTTTGTACTGTAAAGGAGTATTCTTCTCCTGGAGTGTCACGTTATATCTTTCACCTGCACGTAGCTGTCATTTCCTTTGTACTGTAAAGTAGTATTCTTCTCCTGGAGTGTCACGTTATATATTTCACCTGCACGTAGCTGTCATTTCCTTTGTACTGTAAAGGAGTATTCTTCTCCTGGAGTGTCACGTTATATCTTTCACCTGCACGTAGCTGTGATTTCCTTTTGTACTGTAAAGTAGTATTCTTCTCCTGGAGTGTCACGTTATATATTTCACCTGCACATAGCTGTCATTTCCTTTGTACTGTAAGGAGTATTCTTCTCCTGGAGTGTCACGTTATATCCTTCACCTGCACGTAGCTGTGATTTCCGTTGTACTGTAAAGGAGTATTCTTCTCCTGGAGTGTCACGTTATATCCTTTCACCTGCACGTAGCTGTCATTTCCTTTGTACTGTAAAGGAGTATTCTTCTCCTGGAGTGTCACGTTATATCTTTCACCTGCACGTAGCTGTGATTTCCTTTTGTACTGTAAAGTAGTAGTATTCTTCTCCTGGAGTGTCACGTTATATCTTTCACCTGCACGTAGCTGTGATTTCCTTTTGTACTGTAAAGTAGTATTCTTCTCCTGGAGTGTCACGTTATATATTTCACCTGCACGTAGCTGTCATTTCCTTTGTACTGTAAAGGAGCATTCTTCTCCTGGAGTGTCACGTTATATCTTTCACCTGTCCTACAATGCAATATTTCCTTCGATACTGTACTTCCTACCCTGTACTAAATGTAATAACATTTCTCCTGCACTATACTATAATGGGCTTCCCCCTAAACTGTAGTGTGATATCCTTCCCCTGCACTAACCTGTAATAACATTTCCCCTGCACTATACTATAATGGGCTTCCCTAAACTATAGTGTGATATCCTTCCCCTGCACTAACCTGTAATAACATTTTCCTGCACTATACTATAATGGGCTTCCCTAAACTATAGTGTGATATCCTTCCCCTGCACTAACCTGTAATAACATTTCTCCTGCACTATACTATAATGGGCTTCCCTAAACTATAGTGTGATATCCTTCCCCTGCACTAACCTGTAAAAAAACATTTCTCCTGCACTATACTATAATGGGCTTCCCTAAACTATAGTGTGATATCCTTCCCCTGCACTAACCTGTAAAAACATTTCCCCTGCACTATACTATAATGGGCTTCCCTAAACTATAGTGTGATATCCTTCCCCTGCACTAACCTGTATCAACATTCCCAAGCACTATACTATAATGGGCTTCCCTAAACTATAGTGTAATATCCTTCCCCTGCACTAACCTGTAATCAACATTTCTCCTGCACTATACTATAATGGGCTTCCCTAAACTATAGTGTGATATCCTTCCCCTGCACTAACCTGTAATATCAACATTTCTCCTGCACTATACTAGAATGTGCTTCCCTAAACTATAGTGTGATATCCTTCCCCTGCACTAACCTGTAATAACATTTCTCCTGCACTATACTATAATGGGCTTCCCTAAACTGTAGTGTGATATCCTTCCCCTGCACTAACCTGTATCAACATTTCTCCTGTACTATACTATGATGTGCTTCCCTAAACTATAGTGTGATATCCTTCCCCTGCACTAACCTGTATCAAACTTTTCTCCTGTACTATACTATGATGTGCTTCCCTAAACTATAGTGTGATATCCTTCCCCTGCACTAACCTGAAATAACTTTCCCCGGTACTGTACTATAATGGGCTTCCCTAAACTATCGTGTGATATCCTTCCCCTGCACTAACCCTGTAATAACATTTTTCCAGTACTATACTATAATGTGCTTCCCTAAACTGTAGAGTTATATTTTTCCCGTGCGTCACGTACGGTGAAGTGATGTCCTTCCCTGCTCTTGCAACATAACATCTTTCCCGTGACCCACAGTACCTAAGTTCTCCGTCCTGATATGACTCTCTCCTCCCACATTGCTTAATGTATTGTCCAGCGTCTTCACGACTGGGACATGTAGTACATGGCACATCCCGTGGAGGAGGCCGTTTGGTGCTGACCCAACATCGACACCTGTGAAGGAAGCTGTCCTGGGACTCTTCTGATGCGTACAGTGGAGATGTGGTGTAAGACACGCACCTGTGCCTCGTCTAGCAAGAGAATCCTGACAGCTCATCCTACCAATTGCTGAAAATATGATAGAATTGGACGAGTCAACAGAGCCCGACTGACATAGGCTTTTAATGCTTGTAAATATAGAAGCAGAGACATAGAACAGAGGCCGAATGGAAACAGCTGCTGCTGTCTGCGGTAGCTTTTCCGTTTAAAAACCCCATTCCATTGCCATACTCCAAAACAGAATGTCCATCGGTAAATGAAGGCACAGACTGGGCTTTGGGATGTGAGTTTGTTGGAGGAAAGAAGTACAGTGGGAAAGTGGGAAAGGGGAGACGGTGGCCCC
>JADBJO010015058.1:35000-45195 GCA_016801955.1 Conus betulinus
TCACGGTACAAGCCAGGTGGTTCTAAGCAGACAGGTTAAAATCAGAGGAGTGGGACTGTTTGGGCGCTTTGAGGTGGCGCTAAGTTAGAGTCCAGGTGAGTACTAAGGCCTGAAATGTGACGTCAGGTAAGGGGAAGGTCATGTATTTGAAGATTTATGTGATTTCGTCGTCGCGAAAAAAAAACACCCCAAACAAGGGAATTCATTGGTGAGAGTTTAATTTTTTTTTTTAAACAATTATCAGTCCAACATTAAATGCTGGATCAAATGTATGGTAGGCCTCAAAACGCTTACATGGATCATATGATGTTCTAGTGCAACATCCTAACTGTGGCGTGTGTGCCACCGAGATGAAGAGCTCCTGTGGGCATTTTAGTGCGGACAGTAAGAGCGATGGCCCTGTGACTGGAGAGGTCAGTGATCAGTGGACTGGGACCTGTGCGGCCTGCAGTGTGCCCTGCACGGCAGCTGTAAGCAAGTCCATTCCCTGGTGATGGACCTTGGGGCACTGCACTGTCCACCCATTCTGCCAGATGGGCGGCTGCTTGGCTGTCTTCCTTCGTCGTTGGAGACTGCACAGGGAAAGATGGGGTTGGGAGCGGCACTGGGAAAAATGGGGGTTGGGAGCGGCACAGGGAAAGATGGGGTTTGGAGCAGCACAAGGAAAGATGAGGTTTGGAGCGGCACAGGGAAAGATGGGGTTGGGAGCGGCACAGGGAAAGATGAGGTTTGGAGCGGCACAGGGAAAGATGAGGTTTGGAGCGGCACAGGGAAAGATGGGGTTGGGAGTGGCACAGGGAAAGATGGGGTTGGGAGCGGCACAGGGAAATATGAGGTTGGGAGTGGCACAGGGAAAGATGGGGTTTGGGAGCGGCACAGGGAAAAATGAGGTTTGGAGCGGCACAGAGAAGAGTGAGGTTTGGAGCGGCACAAGGAAAGATGAGGTTGGGAGCGGCACAGGGAAAGATGAGGTTGGGAGTGGCACAGGGAAAGATGAGGTTGGGAGCGGCACAGGGAAAGATGAGGTTGGGAGTGGCACAGGAAAAGATGAGGTTTGGAGTGGCACAGGGAAAGATGGGGTTGGGAGCGGCACAGGGAAAGATGAGGTTTGGAGCGGCACAGGGAAATATGAGGTTTGGAGGCGGCACAGGGAAAGATAGGGTTTGGAGCGGCACAGGGAAAGATGAGGTTTGGAGCGGCACAGGGAAAGATGGGGTTTGGAGTGGCTCAGGGAAAGATGGGGTTTGGAGTGGCACAGGGAAAGATGAGGTTTGGAGCGGGGAAGGGGAAGACGTGAAGTAAGAGATGCTGATGGTAATGGTGGGAAGGTTGGTGGAGAAAGGGCAGAGGGGTGGTTAGGTAAGAGGGGATGACAGGGGTGGTTGAGGGGTTAGGGGTTTAGGGGATGGGGGGTGCCAGGACAAGGGTTTAAGAAGTCTTGTTCCTGTGTTTGTTCAGTGACAGAGGGTAGTGTGCGAACAAGAGTTGTACTGGGAGAGGGAGGATGCAGGGAAAAAGGGAAGGTGGTAGGAAATTGTGTTTGAGGGTACAGTGTTGTCCGATTCTTGTGATCAGAGAGTTGCTTTTGTTGTATGCCCTAGCCGCTTTGTGTGTGTGTGTGTGTGTGTGTGTGTGTGTGTGTGTGTGTGTGTGTGCGTGTGTGTGTGTGTGTGTGATTGAGTGGATTGTCGAGTCAGTTTACAATGTGTGTGTGTGTGTGTGTGTGTGTGTGTGTGTGTGTGTGTGTGTGATTGAGTGGATTGTCGAGTCAGTTTACAATGTGTGTGTGTGTGTGTGGTGTGTGTGTGTGTGTGTGTGTGTGTGTGTGTGTGTGTGTATGATGGCATTAGATTTGTGTTAAGAAACACTTTACAGAATTTTGAAAATTTGAGTCCTGTAATCCAGAACCCACCTCTTCCCCATATCAAAGAATTGTTCAAAGTTTCTTTTTCAAGTAGCCTGTGAAACTCCAAGAAATAAACTTTAAGAGAGACAGACAGACAGACAGACAGATAGGAACATAACACAAGGCAAAATGAACCGACTCACATGTTGACTCACCACGAAGAAAAAGAGGAATTTAGTCTCTCTCTCTCTCTCGCTCTCTCTCCTCCTCTCCTCCTCCTCTCTCTCTCTCTCTCTCTCTCTCTCTCTCCATGTATGTGTGTGTGTGTGTGTGTGTGTGTGTGTGTGTGTGAGAGAGAGAGAGAGAGAGAGAGAGAGAGAGAGAGAGAGAGAGAGAGAGAGAGAGAGAAGCTTTGGCAAAAGACTAAAGAACCAAAATCGTGCGATGTCGTTAAACCGTAAAGAAAACCCTGGTAGTTTAATTTAGCCAGGCAGGATTTATCGCTTTTTTGTGATGAGGAAATCCAGTGTAACAAAGGGTCTATCGATTTGCGAGTGTCACCTCACCAGAAAGTGTGTCTTGAGGTCGTGGAGACAGACAGACCCTCCCCTTCCTCTTCCCTCTGCAGCCGTCTTCCCGGCACAGTCGGAGGGCGACACAGGGAGTATGCCCCCCACGAAAGGTGGGCTTGCCTTGCATACCTGTCAGATGCCAGACAACACTGCATTGATTGCAGCCTTCTCTTTCAGCCTGTCATGCGTTTGCCTTACTCTTCCCCTCTCCTGTGTAGCTATGTCCTTTCCCGTGCATTGTCGTGTCATCTCCATCCCCTGTGTTGTGGTGCCATTTCTGTCATGCAGCATCCTTTTTCTGTATTGAAAATATGATAACATATACTTACTGTGTCCTACTAAGGTCTTTCCATCCCTTGAACTATACTGTCTTATCCCTGCATTGCAAAATACTATGATTCCCCTTTATTGTGCTATGATATCCATCTCTTATTTTACCATGTTCTATTCTTCCCTTGGACTGAATTGCAGTGTCATTCCCCCCCCTGTGTACTGTAATTTAATGTCCTCTCCATGTAGTGAACTGCGGTATCGTTTTCCCTTGAATGGAATTCCTCCATGTGTTCTTTCTGGCAGGAAACGCCTTGCCCCGGCATGGCTTGGCCATGTATCATATTTCCTGTGTATTGTAGTGTTACATTTTCCTTTTGCTGTCCCATCTTCTGTGCCACCTCCGTGGCACTGCACCCACGCGCCGCTCACTCTGAACCCCCCCCCCCCCCCCCCCCCCCCCCCCCCCCCCCCAGCCCCTCCACAGCCCCAGCCCGGCCCGGCCCGCCGCAGCCCCGGCACCGCCAATCCACTAGGAGCAGTCAATGTCAAGTTGTCAAGAGGCAAAATATCGGAGGAGACACTGCACTGCTGCCGAGTCGCTTCAGTGGTGTTCAGTGGTGCCTGTTCTGATCTAACATACGCAGGACACCATCTTCTAAGCCCTTTACTGACGACAGTAATCGCTTAGTCGCGGAGCCGGCGTGAGGGAGCTCTCCCTCCGGAGGTCGCCACCACGTCTGTCCAACGACAGCCCCCATGAATTGGCTGACACTGGTGACCCCAGTAGAATCAAACCAAGGCCACAGACGTGGAGAGGACTTCGAGCGCAGTATTAAATTCTTCTCCTGAATTGTGATGACAGAGATTCTTCCCCTGCGCTGTGATGTAAATATCCTTCCTCTGCACTGTTATGTCATATGCTTCCCTTGTGCTGTACTGTAATGTCCTTTGGTTGTACTGTACCGTAATGTAGTATTTTTTCCCCAGTGTCGTAGAGTCACGTCTTCCTTTGTGCTGTAATGCAATATTCTTTTCCTGTGCTGTAATGTAAGATCCTTTCTCGGTGCTGTAATGTGATGTCCCTCCCCTCTAGTGTAGTGTAATATTTTTTTCTGTACTGGAATACAATATCATTCCCTTGTACCGTAATATATCATTCCCGTACAGAGTATTGTAATCTTTTTTTTCCTCTGAAGGTCTGTTGTACAATGATATCCTTCTTTACTGCAGTCCAATATTATATCATGTCCATGCGTGGTAATGTAATACCTTTCCCCTGTGCTGACATTTTTTGTCTTTATTGCAGTGTTGTATCCTTTCCTGAACAGAGACAGAAGGGCAGACAATTACCAGAACGTGGGGGGTGGGGTTGGGGGGCAGAAAGACAGACAGTTATCAGAACAATGGAGGAAGACAGAAGAGCAGACAGTGACCAGAGGAGGGGAGGGAGACAAAGGGCAGACAGTCATCAGAAGAGGGGAGGGAGACAGAAGGGCAGACAGTCATCAGAAAGAGGGGAGGGAGACAGAAGGGCAGACAGTCATCAGAAGAGGGGAGGGAGACAGAAGGGCAGACAGTCATCAGAAGAGGGGAGGGAGACAGAAGGGCAGACAGTCATCAGAAGAGGGAGGGAGGTAGGAAGAAGACTGTGACCAGGGCAGGCAAGGAAGCGTACAGCGGCCGACCGTCCCAAGCGACAAACCGACGTGTGATGATTGACCATTTCATCTCCGGCTCCAACCACTTCAGCAAAGTGGACTTCTCCGCTATGGTCGTTCTTCCAAAACGACCCAATCGCCTTCCCGGCCTCAAGAGGCAGGGCACGGAAGTGGGGGTAGGGAGGGATGGAGGAAGAGAGAGAGAGAGAGAGAGAGAGAGAGAGAGAGAGAGAGAGAGAGAAAGAGAGAGAGAGAGAATGAACGAACGAACGAACGTAAATTTTAATCAGTATAGGCCATGGCCCCTTCCGATGGGAATACAGTATTGGAAAACCATTCATACAAGACAATATTGAGAGAGAGAGAGAGAGAGAGAGAGAGAGGGTGGAGAGGAGGGGGGTAGGCAGAAGGGGAAAGACGACAGGCCAGGAAGATAAAGCAGCCGAAATGGAAAAACTCAGATAAGCGAGACGCCTCTTCTGAAAGGCCTGACTGTCCACAATGAATCAGATCAGTTGACCACGCCGATTTCAGTGGGACAACCAACCACTGGGTGGTCTCCCCTGACCCCGCCCAGCGTATACTGAGGGACAGGTTTCGGGCGGGGATGCCTTGGAGCCATATGTAACTGACAGCTTTGATTTTCCGCCCAGTGAGATGGGCATGGCAATGAGGCATGCCTCTACTTGGAGCCATCTGTAACTGACAGCTTTGATTTGCCGCCCAGTGAGATGGGCATGGCAATGAGGCATGGCTCTACTTGGAGCCATCTGTAACTGACAGCTTTGATTTGCCGCCCAGTGAGATGGGCATGGCAATGAGGCATGCCTCTACTTGGAGCCATCTGTAACTGACAGCTTTGATTTGCCGGGCAGTGAGATGGGCATGGCAATGAGGCATGCCTCTACTTGGAGCCATCTGTAACTGACAGCTTTGATTTGCCGCCCAGTGAGGTAGGGATGGCAGTGAGGCATGCCTCTACTTGGAGCCATCTGTAACTGACAGCTTTGATTTGCCGGGCAGTGAGATGGGCATGGCAATGAGGCATGCCTCTACGTGGGTTGCTGACCCGCCGCTGCACGGGGTCTGGGGAAACCACCCAGTGGTTGGTTGTCTCGCTGAAGTCGGCATGGTCAGCTGATTGGATTCATTGTGGACAGTCCAGTCAGACCTTTCAGAAGGGTTGTCAGGCTTATCTGAGCTTTTCTGTTTGCTGCTTTATCTTTCTGAGCAGTCTTTCCTTTTTGTCCCCCTCCCGCCCTCCCCTTCCCCACCTCCTTCTCTTCTCCCACCCTTTCTTTCTGTCTGTCTGTCTCTCCTCCACTCTCTCTATTTCCCTGTGTGTGTGTGTGCCTGCCTCTCTCTCCACTCCCCCCCCCCCCCCCCCCCCTCCATCCTTTAAGTGCAGGATTGCAAAAGGGTTGTCTCTGAGGATCGGCCAGAGAAACTCAAGGCTGTTGAAGTGGACGAGCGGAGATGAAATGATTAATCATCCCACGGGCTCGGGGTGTGTGGCTCGGGACATTCGGTCGGCCGTGTGTGTGATTCTTTGCCTGCTCCGGTAGCTGTCCTCCGTTCTACCATACTCCTCTTCCACCCCCACCCCCACACCCAGCCCCTTCTTCCCATCCCCCTCCCCCTCCCCTCCCCTCCCCCCCCCCCCCCCCCCCCCCCCCCCCCCCCCCCCCCCCATCTTCTTGACCTAACTAGGAGGACCAGGGGATGGGATGGGGCTTCTGCAGTTTAAAAAAAATGTATCAGCGTTTAGTATTATGTGCGACAAATTTCCCCTTTTCCATCCTATCACTTTCCTCCTCCTCCTCCTCCTCCTCCTCCTCCTCTTGCTCCTCTTCCTCCTCCTCCTCCTCCTCCTTTCCTTTTTCTGCTTTGCGGTCTTTTCCAATGTCTGTGATGTCTTCCTCTCAGTCAGCGTGGTCCTTTCACTAGATGTTAACTTTCGCATGATAACATTTAGCATGCCTTGTTTGCGTGTGTAGTCTGACACAGTTTTGATGGTCATATTTTCTCTGCATCTTTTTTTTTTCTACTAAAGTATGATGTGTTTTGGACATTCAGTTGCATTACTACCCTCCCCTCCCCCTCCCCTGCAAACCTCTTCTCCTCCCCTTACCCTCATCTTGGAATAGTTGCTCTGTGACTCTGACATACAGGTGTTTTTTAAGGCAGAGTGCATGGTAAACTTAATTTGCCAATGATAATGTTGATAATGATTTTCTGCTTTTTGATCTGTTCGCTTTCCTGATTTTCCATGTAACTCATATATATTGTTTATTCTTCTTTTTTTTTTTTTTTCTTTAGCTGACAGGAGGGGGTAGAATGGAATGGGGGCCCTTTTGTGTCTTTTGACTTGACAACATAGTCTTTTCTGGAAATCCTTTCTGGACGGCCAGAAAAGAGAGCTGTCCCTAGGAGAGTCAGACGATATATGTGTCTTTGTTATGTAGGCTTTTTGTATCATTTTGTGATTGTATATATACATTCTTCATTTAAAGAAAATGTTTGTAACCCTCCGGAGGAAATGTGAATCTTGGCTGCTATAACACGAGCGTGTCTAGTCTGTCAGGTTGGCCCTTTCTTTTTTTTTTTCTTTTTTTGGTCTCAATGGGGGATGTTATGGTAGAGATACTTGTGTTCTTAAAAGAATTATTTTCAGCCCACAAATGGCTCCATGGGATGCCAGGGTCTCTGTGAGTACAGATAGCTTCCTTGCCTTCTTGAAGATATATTCGAGCAACTTTCATATTTTTGTCGCACTTTTGAATTTTTTTCTTTCATTCTTTGTCCTCCTCTTTGGTTTTTTTTCTTAATGTCTACTTTTTTTTTGTCTTTGTGTACCATTTCTCATGTCTTTGTACTGGAACTGTAGTATATTTTTTTTTCTGATAGCAATTTACTGCATGCAAACTTTGTTGTTCTTTTCATCTGGCGTGTACGTAGTGAAAATTGCACGCCTTAATCTGGGGCTGACTACTAGCAGTCGATTCTGCAACATCTTTTTGCTCGTGTAGCTTTTTAGTGCATTGTGTTACAACATTTCAATGTTTTTGTGAATTGAAAAAAGTTTTTGATCTGGAAAATGATTTTTTTTTTTTTTAAATCCCAGAATCTAAGAGACTGCTTTGCGCTCTCGGTACAGCCTAGTTGTGTTTGTCCTGCCACTTGTTTGGCTGCCTTTCAGTAACAACTTTTGTGTCTGTTTTGTGTCTGGGATACACTTCTTTCTTAGATGATCTGACCTCTGTCTTGATGATCTGAACTGTTTTCTTGTGTGAGTTTGAGCAGCTCTGCAAAGGCTATGTGTGGTGGGATGGCTACACTGATGAAAAAAAGAGATCTTGAAACTTGGCTCTGTGCAGTTGGATATAATACAGTGGACAGGGTCTTCCCACCCTCCCTACCATTCCAGCTTTGCCCCGTCTCATCTTCTTCCACCCTTCTTATGCCTCCCCTTCTGGAATGTCTTTCCTGCTTCACCTCCCTTCAACAAACAAAACAAAACAAACCTTTCTTCTCCTCTTGTCTTTCGCATTCCTTTCCTTCCTCGTCTCCTCACCCTCCTCGTCTCTCTCCTTCTTTTCTCCTCTCCTTCCTATTCCTCTCTTCTGCTTTTCCCTCCTCCTTCTTTCCTTCTCTCCTCTCTTCCTCTTCTTCGTGCTCTCTTCTTTCATCTTTTCGCTCCTGTTCCGTCTTTTCGTCTTCGGCTTCCTCTTACTCTTTTTCCCTTCTTTTCCCTTTTCCCGCTTCTGTTTCTGCTTCTTTTTGGCGGCGTCCTTCTTCTTCTCCTCTTCTCTCTGCTATTGTTCTGGTCTTTTGCTCCTTCCTTTCCTCTTCTCTTCGTCTTTGTCCTTTCTTCTTCTTTGCGTTCTCCGTCTTCTTTGCTTTCTTCTTTCGTCATTCTATTCTTTGCTTCTTCGTTCTTTGGCTGCTTCTTTCTCTTGTTTCGTTTTTTCTGTTTTCGTCCTTTTGGCTTTCCTTCTCTTTTCTGTTCTTCGTGTCTCTTTTCTATCTCTTCTATTCTTCTTCTTTCTCGCTGTTCTTCTTGCTTCTCTTTTTTTTTTTTTTTTTTTTCGTCTTTTTCCCCCTCTTGTCTTTCCTGTTTTCTTCTGTCTTTTTTTCTATTCTCTCTTCTTCTTCTTTCTGTTTCTTCTCTTCCTCGGTCTTTCTTCGTCTTCTTCCGTCGTCTCTCTTTCTGGTTTCTTTGTCTCTCTTCCTTCTTCCTCACTTCTTTTTCTTCTTCTTGCTCTCTCGCGTTTTTTCTTCTCCGCCTTCTGTCCTTCCTTGCGTTTTCTTCGCTTTTCGTCTTCTTTTTTCTTCTTTCTCATGTCTTTTCTTTTCCTTTTCTTTCTTTTCCTTCTTATATTTTTTCTTTCTTTCTTCTTGCTCTTCCTCTGTTCTTCTTCTTCTCCTCTTCTCGTTTTCCTCTCTCTTTTTTCTTTTGCGTTTCTTCTTCATACGTCGTCTCTCTGTCCCCTTTCTTTCTTATTCCTTCTTTCCTTCCGATTTCTCGTTCTTCTTCTGTCTTCTCTCTTCTCTTCTTCGTCTTCTTCTTCTTCCTCTTCTTTCTTCTTCTTTGTACATTCAGTCCGGAACCCAGGGCACTGACGAAGCTGCTGTACCTGTCGGCGGAGGCCCCTCCAGAGATCCCCAGAGCGTTTCCCACGCTCGATGTGGGCATGCCGAGACTCTGAACTTGCATGGGTGGGAAGTCCTGCAGGACAGGTTCCACAGTCACTGGGGTTGCAAACCGCATGGGCACGTGAAGAAGACTCGCCACTTGTGGAATTTTGTGACCAGTGGTGTTTGAGTCTGCAATGCCCTGTCCTCATTCTCACAAAGCTCACAGTCTCACAGGTTCAGCCTTTGGATCGTCACAAGTTTTACTCTAACAGAGAGAGACAGTTTCCTCAAAGCTCCTAACGAAAGTTAGGGAAGGCTGCTGGGACGTGGACTGACCAAGGCTGACCACGGCTAGGATGAGGTGCAGGGGAAGACTTGAGAGCAGGACACCCCACCCAGATTGGGAAGAAAATCTTTGAAATGAGGGGTACAAGAGTTATCCTTCTCTCTCTCTCGCTCTCTCTCTTCTCTCTCTCTCTCTCTCTCTCAGTCTCTCTCTGTCTCATTCTCTCTCTCTTCCTGTGTGTGTGCGCGTGCGCGTATTTGTTGTGTGTGCGCGCGCGCGCGTGTGTGTTTGTATTCGCCCGCAGGGCGCGCGCGCGTGTGTGTGAATCCAAGTTGTGACGTTGAAGAGTGAAGAGAGTATTACGAGGTGCGACGACATAACAAAAAAAGTATACGCCGTAAACCCTTGACGATAGAAGAAAGTCTGTGGACAGCTTGACAGCCGACGGTCCTCAGAGAAGAACACCCCCACTCCCCGGCCCCCCGCCCGCCCCTCTCCATGTGTTTCGCTCCAAAACTTCTTACACTTGGAGGGTTGCCGTGGCGCGTCCAGGTCCTGACTTCTCGATGGTCTTGTTGCTGTCAGAAAAGTTTTTGGGCGTTTGGCCTTCAAAGTCAGAGAGAGAGAGAGAGAGAGAGAGAGAGAGAACTCATCTGTCTGCTGCACAACAGCCCTTAGGAGTGAGTGAGTGATCGTACGGATCGTCTAGTTAGTCACATGAACGAATCTGTCACACTTATTCTGGCTCTTTCTCTGTCTTTTAGTCCTCTTTCCTCTCTGTCTGTCTGTCTTCTGTCTCTCCTCCTCTCTCTCTCCTCTCTCGCTCTCTCTCTCTCTCTCTCTCCTCTTGTGTCTGCTGCTGTGCCCTTTTGTGTTATGTCTGTCCTTTTCTGTCGTTGTCTGTCCTGTCTCTCTGGTGTGT
>JADBJO010015059.1:0-10000 GCA_016801955.1 Conus betulinus
ATGTCTGTCATTCCTGTCTCTCCCCTTTCTTTACAATTACACAAGACACTAGATAGACCTGTTCTTGAATATGGCAATACTGTATACTATTCAATCAGAAGCTCTAGAACAGGTTCAAAGAAGAGCAACAAAAAATGATCCATAATATGAAGGATTACTCGCACCAGGAAAGATTCAATATACTGTGCACAAAAAGAAACGCATATTTTTTTTTCTCTGAAGATATTAAGGAACATTTTGACAGAAGCATGCCTCGTACAGCAGGGAACTCTGTCCAGTGTGGATAGTCAGACATAATGAATAGACATAACAGTAGATTGATGTCTTATTTCTTCTGTGGGTGTAATATTTTGAATGCTAAATGACGCATGAAATGACTGAAATAAAAATATGCGTTTCTTTTGTGCATAGTATATTTAAAACTGCTAACACTCAAAGCAAGAAGAATAAGGAGGGGGGGGGGGGGGGGGGGGGCTTGATTCAAACATGTAAGATATTTAATGGTATTGATGATGTTGAAAAAGCATGCTTTTTTGTACTTCGCAGACAAATAATACAAGGAAAAGTGAAGATAAGATATTTAAACAATATTCCAGAACTAATTTAGAAAATTCACATTTACTAACAGAGTAACCAAAATGTGGAATGAATTAACAACTAACATCAAACATGCACCTAGTACTAGTGTTTTTAAGAACCCCATAGATAAACATGAATTAATAACTAAAATAAAATATGAAATTGGATAAGTTAGACTGAGCTAGTCTACGACTGGACCTACAGACATAAGACAAAAAAAAAAAAAAAAAAAACAAAAAAAAATACAAACAAACAAACAAACAAACAAATATATATATATATATATATATATATATATATATATATAGAGAGAGAGAGAGAGAGAGAGAGAGAGAGAGAGAGAGAGAGAGAGTTTTCCCCCCTTATGTCTGCAGTTGTTTTGAAACAACGCCCCAAATCCTGATCCTGATCCTGATAAAATGTCTTTTCCCAGACCCTGATGTAATCTTTATAAATCAAGTTTTGTATACTATGGAGGGATCGCATGGAATAATTTGTCTTCCTATTTAAGATCATGTCCCTCAAAACGCATTTAAAAAAGCACTAAAAAAAAAAGAATCTGATGGAAACTCTATGCAACAATTAAAGGTCATGCCCCCCCCCCCTCTCTCTCTCTCTCTCTCTCTCTCTCTCTCTCTCTCTCTCTCTCTCTCTCTCTCTCTCTCTAACTACATTTGAAGCTATGTTCCAAGAATTGTTTCTTACTATTTCATATGTTGTAATATGAATAATGTATATATGTGTATGGTTGAAGTTTCATGCTATATGTTTTCTTTTTTATGAGGGCAGGATGTAAAAAAGCTTGCCAGCTTATTCTTCAACCCTCAATAAAAAGATAATTTTGACATAAGTTGACTTGGCACACACATTCGCACGCGCGTTCATGTACTTTGTGTGATGTAATGAACATTCCTCTTATAACAATTTTTCATGATCCCTTCATCGGCACACATGCATATGTAATTCGCATGATGTAATGAACATTCTTCTTATAATAATTTTTCATGATCCCTTCATCGGCACACATGCATATGAAATTCGCATGATGTAATGAACATTCTTCTTATAATAATTTTTCATGATCCCTTCATCGGACACATGCATATGAAATTCGCATGATGTATGAACATTCTTCTTATGATAATTTTTCATGATCCCTTCGTCATGAGGAGATGATTTTTATTTCTTCTTGTATTATATCTGGTTAGGAATATAAGATGATATAGTTATGCTGTTATCGTGCAAGCTGATCTCTTATTGCTCCGACAACTGAATAATATATAATAATAATAATAATAATAATAATAACGTACATTTATAGAGCGCCCTTTCTCACTAGAGCTCACAGCGCTTTACAATAATCAACTATAAACATGTAAACACTCATTTACTCAACGGCTGCCTACCTGGGTAGTGCCGACTGAAGAGCTGCCAGCTGGCGCTTCATTCGGTCGTTTCCTGTGTCATCCAGTCAGTATCGTTCGATATCGATCGCTCATTTTCCTTACTCCCTTCATTCTTTCCATTTCTCACTCAGGGTGCATGCTATGTGTAACGTGTCAACCATACCAACGGCCAAACTGGCCTACTCTTCCGAATGCTGGTGATGGGATTTTACGTGTGTGCAAGATGTTATGCGTGCGTTCACACACGGAACCTCGGTTTATAGTCTCATTCGAAGGACTGTATGGGAAATGGAGTCAGAACCAATGTTAACTCCGAGGGAAAAATCCCCCTGTACCGAAACGCCCCGGCGGAGGTTCGAACCCGCAACCCCAAGATTGCGAGTCAGGCGCTCTACCAACTGAGCTATTCCGGCAATTCCTGTCTTGTTGTTGTTGTTGTTGTTGTTGTTTGTACCCTGGGCTAAAAGACTCCAGGGATCATCCGAACAGCCGAAGCACTTGAACACTATGGTACTTTGCATCAGCTAGGGATGAGAACATTACGACGTCGTGTGTGACCGTTTTTTTGATTACCCTGCCACTGGGCAGCCACACTCCAACTTCAGGGGATTTGGGAGACTGATAATGTTACGCTAGGAGCTTGTCACAACTGAAGACAATCCCCACGTATGTGTAGAGCATAACCACATTTTGATGTAGCCTAGGTGTTCTAGCCTATGTCAGTTGGCCTGACACAGCCTTAAGCTAAGGCAAAAATTCCTGTGTGTGAAAGGGTTCTGTTGTTGCACGCCAATGTTTCAAAACAACGGTCATCTTTAGAATAACATAAATTGTCTTTATTTTTGCCTGCCGGGAGTCAAGTCTAATACTATAATATAATGAAATACATGTAACTGTGCACATGTGATCAGTGTAACTCCCTAACTAGCTAGTAAATTATGGTGAAACGAAGTGACTCGTTGATTTGAAGATAACATACACACATTACTACCAAATAAATAAACGAACGATAAGGACACTTTTCCACACAAACACATCAGTGCTTGTAGAAACTGGAGTTCACAGCCACAGATTTCCAACTTTTTTTTTTTGTTGAAAACCATATAGTGATTGTGTGCTCTCTGTTACCTGTGCTTACACATTCTCTTCTGATGCATTGTTATTATTATACTGACTTCAGTGTGAGAGCTTTTTTTTTTTGTTCTTTCTTTTCTTTTTGCATAAAAGAGGACTTAAGGTCCTATTTGTCAAAAGTTCACATATCTGTTTCTCATTTTACATTAAATCAACATCATTTTATACCTTGTGTGTCTATTAATGTTTCACCTTTTGATCAGCGGAAATAATTTGCTGAAAACAAGGTAACACCACAACCGTCTCTTTCTGTTGTGTGCCGCCCGTGGTGCCAGAGAACACGGAATTCCTCGTGTGTTCATTGTTCACACTTATCCTCCACTGCCCGCCGCGTGAGGAAAAGTTGGCACTAGCCAGCCGTTAATAGAAGAGATGTGTAGCAGGTCTACTCTCAAAATCTGTGTCATGCGTGGTGCAATATCTCGTGCACACGGAATGCGCACTTTAGGATAAGTTTGCAGCATCAACTGATAAAAAGGATTTGCACTGATTGCTTTATACCCAGAGAGTGGCCGTTTTAAGTTAGAATATGCCTGAAGTGGTGCTGCAATCTAACCTTCTTCTAAGTGATGAGTAGGCTGACTGGCAATAGGTGCTGCCAGGTCGCAAGGCTTTCGCCTGTGGACAGGTGATGTCTTTTGAAAGTGTTGTAGACAAATTGTTTATAATGTAGTGAAACAAAACAGACACACGAGGCTAAGGAAAGGTTTTTAAAATGTAACGGAAACATGAGTTGTGTATTTGTGAAACACACACGGGTAAAGCCACGTATAACTCGAGTATGGTACGTAGACACGTCCTTAAAGCTTCCATTTCAACAAGACATTGAAGGCGCTGCGACTTCATTACAGAATAAACTGGCAGCAGTCAGGTTTAAATAATAAGACAGTAAAAGTTTAACACTGAGACAGTACATGCCTGTAACCTTTGTTGTTGTTGTCCCACCTTCCGTGCCACCTGAATCAGTGGCACTGCATCCATGCTGCTCATTCCAATCAGTCACAGCCCGGCCCACTGCAACCCCAGCACAGGCGATCTACAGGGAGCAGTCAGTGTCAAACCGTCACAAGAGGCAAACCACCCAACGAGACGCTGCACTGCTGCACAGTCACTTCGGTGGTATTCAGGGGTGCCTGTTCTGATCCAACATATGCAGGACACCATTTTCCCCCCCCCCCCCCCCCCCCCCCCCCCTCCCTTACTGAAACACTACTTGCTTATTTGCGGAGCTGGCTTGAGTGAGCTCTGCCTCTGGAGGACATCACCACATCCATCCAACATCAGCTCCCATGGACTTGCCGATACCGGTTACCCCACTGGAATCAAACCAAGGCACAGATGCGGACAGGAAATCAAGACCGAGGTCACCATGGGAGCTGGGCTTGAATGGCCACAGATTTTTGATACTTTTTTCCTGATCAATGAGAATGAAGATGATGCTAAAGATTTCCATTCTTCTGGTCTGAGACTGCATGACAGGGCTTTACTCTAAACTTACTTTCAAAAATATATTAATACAGAGGAAAGATGAGCAACACTCTCAGAAACGCATCCATTAAGTGAATGAAACTCGACTGTTGTCCCAAGTGAGCCTGTAGCAAAGTCAACTCTGGGTAGGAGCCAGTCGGGAAAAAAAATCCTGCATGGTTCTGAAGGGAATCGAACAGAAGACCTCCAAGCCGAGAGTCCGCGACGCTATCCACTGTGCCATGGTGGCTAGTACGTCTGTAAATTCTGGTACTCGATCGCTGACATGCGTACCATTATCAGTTGTCATATGGCAGGCTGACTGTGGGTTGTCTCGGTCACACACTTTACGCATTTTACCAACCTTGCTTTTCAACATTTACCATCTTCAGCTGATTTTGTGCAGTTGATTTGCTTGTGTGTTGCTTGTGCAGTTCATCGTTTTCATTGCTCTGAGGTTTATATCTGTTCAGGATTTGGGATATAAAACATTAGACTGGGATAACCACAATCTTTGTATAAGCACCAAAAGGAAAAGTTTGTAGGTATTATAATCATTTGGTAATTTCTTCTTATCAGAACTGTATTAGCATGCATGAATTCTGAGCCATTATAATTCCATGCTGCTTATTTAAGATCTATGATTAGTTGTCATTATACCAAAACACTAATCAGATTTTTTATTTCAGTGTGCCATCATGTCGCTGGTTCACTACAAGTTCAAGAGCAGTGTGGAGTATAGACATGTCACGTTCGATGGCCATCGCATATCTGTTGGGGACTTAAAGAAAGCAATAGTCGCCCAGCAGAGGTTTCGACCTGGAGATTGTGACCTCCAATTTGCCGACGCCCAGACTGGAGCAGGGTTTATTTATCCCATCCATCCATTGTGTGAAAACTGCATGTGATATTACTTTGATATGCTGTATCAACTCCTGGTTTGAGGATTAGCTTGAGTGCATAGCTTACCTGGGCTGTTGGGTAGGAAATGGGGGTGGAGTGGGAGGTGCCCGTGTGAAAATCCACACAGCATTCAAGAAAAGCACGTGGGTCTGCTTTATTGTTGCTGTCATTCAAATGGAAAGCACGGATTGTATATTCATCACAGTTCACACACTACCATTGACATTGCTGGAATCGGTGATGATTCATCCATATTTTGTCAATGGTGCTAGCCTGAATTTTTTCAAGCAATGACAGCCAATGACATACCCGAATGAATTTCACAGAAAGTTGAGTTTATCTGTAAATGGAACTTTTTACGAAGGAACAAAGTGTCGCTGTGACTTTTCATGAAAAAAAACATTTTTTTTTTTTGTGTGTGTGTGTGTGTGTGTGTGTGTGTGTGTGTGTGTGTGTGTGTGTGTGTGTGTGTGTGTGGGGGGGGGGGGGGGGCGAGGGGGGAATTAAGTGTATGCAGGTATTTTTTTTCGAGTTAACAGCTGTGATTTGGTCGAGTTTTGGATCGCGGGGTGAGGTGCTGAATCAAGACTGACTCACGTTCTGTATTTAGTGCACGTTTGATGAAAATACAATGAATACAACGAACTGGGGAAAAATGTTGAAAACAATTCTGGAGACAAGTTTTTTCAGCAGTAATCGCATTTCCAGATATAACCATAGCAGGGGAGGGAGGGGGGGGGGGGGAAGCTTCGACCAAATAGCAACAATCGTAACTTTCATGCACACGGAGGGGGGAGGGGGGCGGGGGGAGAAGAAGCTTCCACCAAACAGCAACAATTGTAACTACCATGCACTAAATTGCGATAGACTGTACTGCTGCTTCTTCGACATGCCCCGAAACATGGGAACAAGAGGCGAGAGAGCATGACTTTGTGCCAAAGTATGCTGATGAAGTGGGTTTGAAAATAGTTTGTGTTAGAAAGAACATATTTGAACCAGAATCAATGCGAGATCCGGTAGTTATTACTCAGGAAAAGCTTCTGCAGGGTGAAGGCACTTAAACCGAAACAAATGCCCCCCGACCCAACACATAGATTTGGAATTTTGTACACACTCTTAGTAGAAAATAGGCTTAATGATGTTGAAAAGTACACATATATAGCAGTTTGGGAGTAAACGGCTCTATAGCAGAATTGCAAGTGGCTTTATAGCGGTGTCACTGACAGTTTGATTTGAATGCAATGTTGCTGTTGCTCAAATTTCTTTGAGTCGGTAATGTAATTTTGTTGGTTTCAAACATTTAGAAATTTAACCTTTCGTTGTTTTACATCGGGTCCGCTAGTTTCGCAAACCATTGTAATTCACTTTGAACAAAAAAAGGCATTTTTATGTGTCCAAATCACTTTATAAAATCTATCACAAACTTTGTATTTGGGCTTTGATTAAAGACTGACTTATTCTAAACATCCCTCTGTAGACCTTTGAAAACATCATCTGGAGGGCTTAGTTGAAATTATTTTTAATCTTCTACAAAAACAAAATAAATAAACACCCTTAATTGAGGTATATTCTGGTTGTATTCTTTCCCCATATCCCTGTATGCTTTTAGAATGACAAATATTCGTTTTTTTTGTGTGTGTTCCTGTAGCCTACAAGAACTGGGAACTAATCCCCAAAAACTCGAGCGTCGTAGTCATGCGGGTGCCCCTGGAGCCCCCGCTCCACGGAACAGAGAGAACGCATGGTAAGAGACTGTTTCAGTTTTAGTATTCAGTCATTGTTTCAATTCCAGCGTGACTCTCTTTCAGTAGCTATGGAACCGTTTCGCTGCCAGAGAATATTGGTAAAGATGTACTTCCCAGGTGACTTGCCTATCATATTGTATGAAGTAGTTACATTGAAGGATGCTATTTGTTTTTCTTTTTTCATTCACACAGGTCGTGATAACTTTTGTTCAGTGGTCAAAGTAATATGCAAAGTCTTAGAACTGGTAAAAATAGTAGCAGAAGAGTTTATAAGTGGAACTTGTCTTTGTGCTTTGTTGTCTTAAGGATCTTACCAGCCCCGCAGGTTACTGGCAGTGCTGTTCAGCGTTCTCAATATGGAAAATGCTACTGTCTTTTGTTTGGGACTGATATTTTCCCTTTGGTTTGAAATTGGCATTTATGTTTTAGACAATATAGTAATTTTCGCTTTTGTGTGTTTCAGGGGAGCTTTTCAAGAAGGAAGCCGCAAAGTCGGTACGTATTGAAAACTTTTCTTTTCTTCTTTTGGTATCATGCTTATTAATGTGAAACATTGGTGTGAGTATGTGAGCAATGTTGCATGTTTTCTATAAGTTATAGCAATGTAATGCGTTTTCTTGAAGCAGAATAGTTTTGTTGTTTGTGAAGTAAATCTTACATAAATGTTAGCGAACCGCCAAGAGGTAGGCGTTGAATGAAAAACCATTCAACGCCTACCTTGCGCTGAAGAAAGCTAAGTGACAAATTTGTTCATTTTCTTTGCACTATTTGTTTGTGTCTTGCCTGAAGAAGACCTAAGAGGTCGAAACGCGTCGTGTTTTGTCTTGTGACTCGTTTTGTCCACAGTACTCTTGGCGGTTCGTTAACATTTATTTAAGATTTGTTTAGATTTCCGCCTGCAGTCGTCTCATTTTGAAACTAGATCCGTTTCTTAAGTAGTTTTGCTAATACAGTTTTGAACAAATACTTTGATAACAAAACAAACAGTTAATTTTGAGAAAAAGTTGTAATATTGGAGAGAAAGACAACTTGGTGTTCACATTGTTGTAATGAATATAAAACTTGATCACCTTGTATGAAAGGTGACATTTTAAGGTTTACTTTGAAAAATTCTAGTCATCAATTTTTTTCCTTACTATAAGCTTTGTAAGTATGTCATTGGAAATCTGTAATTGATAAGAACAGTAAAAGTTAAAAAAGAGGCTTTTTTTTTTTTGTTTGTGTGTAAATATAATAAAATTGAAAGCAGGACTCATCACCCACCCCCACCCCCCCCCCCCACCCCCCCCCCCCCCGCCGCCCCCTGTCACACTGCATCAATAATTTGACAATTTCTAAATTGTAATTTATCCATTCAGAAAGTTGCTTGAGATGTCAGTTGTAGAGTCCAATTTTATCATGTATTAAGTCCCATTTAATGATATCAACATAAAAAAGAGAAAGATATGGACATCTGTGAAGTTCCCAATAAAGGACGATCACGCATTGCGTGTCATAATGACATGAAGTATTTGTCACTGAAAATATGATGCATTCCATTCAAGAAAGAAAGTTAATTAGTTCTGCAAGACAATTCAGGCACATTACAGGACTAAACAGGATGCATTTCGACCTCTTGGGTCTTCTTCAGGCAAAACCAAACAACATTTAGGACAATGAAAAGAAAGAACGAGCAACCACTTCTCATTTTCAGCACAAAATCCAAATATGAGAAAATAAGTGGTTATCTCAGGATAAACCTGTTCATTTCATTTCATTTCCTCTTAGGGATGTTGCCTAACGTCAATGCTGTCGATGTAAACATTTCTGTATAGTTCCATGCTTTGTGTTGGGTGATCAAGAAGTAATTCATTCACGACTGTACAAAATCGGGCTGGATTTCAGGTGATAGCCGTCTTTTCATTGACGTACAGAAAAAAATGGGGTGATATTTCTTTAAGATATTTGTTACTTTCCTAATTCAAAGTATTTAAGTATTTTACCAAAGTCTCTGTCAAATATGTGCAATTGTGGTGTTTATTTGTGTAAGCGCTCAAGTTTTCCGCCTTGGATGACAAGCGGTGACAAATAATGAGTAGAATGTGTGTATAAGAGAGCATCAAGCAGTGGTTTGTTTTTGCCGAAATGATAAATGAATTGGAAACTTTATTGTATCCAATAAGGGAAAAAAATGAAAAAGAAAAACTGAAAAAAAATCTATTTTTAATTCCTTTTATTAGATTTGGGGGAAAGGGAGGGGATGAGAGTGTTACAGACCTTCGGTACAATTACATGCTTAAATGTGTCTCCAACATCTCAGATTTAAATCTTCTATTTCAAACATTAGAACTACTAAACAAGTATTCCTTTGCACATCCTCTTGCTCACACACATCCTTCGCATCCCACCGACCCACGAAATGCTCTTCACCTTATTCATACACACACACTGCTCAAGTAAATGCATAAAATGGACAATACCCCCCCCCCCCCCCCCCCCCCCCCCCCCAAAAAAAAAAAAAAAAAAAATAAATAAATTAAAAAAATGAAATTCACTTTGTCCTTTGATAGCCCCACTGGTTGGAAAACTACATAAAGATGTTACACACTGTGTTTTTTCAGATACGCAACCTGGCCAATGCCAATGTGGGACAAATCGACAAGGTGACAGCTTCAGAGCAGACAAAGAGGGCTTTTTATCGCCCCAAGTAAGTTACCTCCCCAGTATGCTGTAAGCAATTTAAAAAGAATTTTGCCTGCAGATTTTTATGATTTATTTTTATTGTTT
>JADBJO010015059.1:15000-17500 GCA_016801955.1 Conus betulinus
CGCCCCCCCCCCCCCCCCCCCCCCCCCCCCCCCTCTTGCCTACCCGCCCCATTTTCAAATTGTAGAATGATTGAGAGAATATGTTTTGAAAACTTGTATTAGCGATGCCTTACAAAGCAAATTTCGCTCAGTACTCTGAAAATCTAACACCATAAAATCTCAGTAAATAAAGGGGAAGTGGGGGCGTCATATTCGGAATGTACCTTTTTGACTCCTGGGGAGTTAAAATATGCACATGCCCAGAATGACCCCTCCCCCACCCTCCCAGCTCCATCCATTTTCAAATTATAGAACTATTTAGAGAAAAGTGTTTTGAAACTTGTATTAATGATGCTTTACAAAGCAATTTAATCCAGCACTCTGAAACTCTGACACTATATAATCTCAAGGAATAAAGGGGTGAGGGGGTGGGGGAGGGGGTCATTTTAGGCTTGTACCATTTTGGCTCCCAGGGAGTTAAAAATAGACACGTGCTCGGAATGACCTCCTCCCCTCCCCCCCTCGTTTTCAAATTATAGAATGATTGAGACAAGTATGTTTTGAAGCTTCTATTAGCATTGCATCACAATGCGAATTTCAACCAGGAAAAAAAATCTGAAATAATCTGAATAGAATGTGTGTGTGTGTGTGTGTGTGTGTGTGTGTGTGGGGGTCATTTTCGGCAAGTACCATTTTGACACCCAAGGAGTTAAAATAGGCACGTGCACAGAATGGCCCCACCGCACTCTTACCCCCCCGCCCCATTTTCAAATTGTAGAATGATTGAGAGAAATATGTTTTGAAACTTGTACTAGTGATGCCTTACAAAGCAAATTTCACTCAGCACTCTGAACATCTAACACTATAAAATCTCAGTAATTAAGTATCAAACCTGTCATTCTTGCCAAACGTTATTGAGAAAGGTGTTCTTGACCAGCTGACCAGCTATCAACAAAGTCAACATCGTACCGGAAAGCGAATGAGACGACTGGCTGTGGCAACATAAACAAACGCATGGGGACTAGAACTCTGATTAGTTGGTTTAAGAAAAAAAAAAAAGAAAAAAAAAGCTGGTCCAGCTGGAACCAATGTTACAGCCCGTTCTTATCCCTCTCTGGAACTTACCCTGGGATGAGTCTGGACTAGCCTGCTTTTCACCCCGGAGGTCATTCTAGGACTAGCTAGAACTTACCCCCTACCCCTAGTTGGAACTTACCCCTCCCCTCCGGGGGGTAAGTTTGGGCTAGCCTGGATTTACGCCCCCCCCCCCCCCCCTCCCGAAAGGGTCAATCTAGGACTATTTGGAATCTTCCTCCACTCCACCCCTCCTTTCAAAAAGAGAGGGTTATTCAGGGTTTTCCTTTGTCTTTTCGCAACATGGACACCTGCCTTAAAAAAATGTGTTAGCCTGCATATTTACATCCCTCCCCCCTTCTCCCATTTCCTATGTACAGTCAGTTGGGTTTAGACAAAGTGTAGTTCTAGACTCTATCTCAATAAATGGACCTCCTACTACCCCCCCCCCCCCCCCCCCCACACACACACACACACCCTGGCTCACTAGCATGTACGTATTAACATTTCTCGCGCTAGCTTACATGCGTGGATCAATATCCGGGTGTGTGAGTACGCCCGTGCATGCGTGGGACAGAAAGACGGCTACATGCCAATGTGACCAAGTGCCAAAGTGACCAAGCATAGTTGTGACAAAATGTCGTTGTGACCAAGTACCGTTGTTGCTTCATCCTGGTTTGCCTCTTAACTATTTTACAGCTATTTAGTGTCTCTTGAGTACCTGTGTACCTTAGCTTGTACAATGCATGACTAGTTGTCAGTACCACTGATCACTGGTTATTATGACGTCAATCGGAGATTTTAACTATTTAACAACTAAATTAGTGTTTCCCGAGTGCTTGTGTACCTTGCACAACGTAGATTACTTGTGGTCAGTGCCAGTGACTACTGGTCATTATGAGGAAATCTGAGATTTTAACTATTTCACAGATAATTGCAGTCTCTCGAGTACCTGTGTACCTTGTACAATGCAGACGACTGGTGGTCAGTGCCACTGACCACTGGTCACTATGACGTAAATAAGATATTTCGACTATTTTACAGTTAATCAGTGTCTCATGAATGTTTGTATACCTTGTGTGCAATGCAGACAGCCAGTAGTCAGTGTGTCACTGACCATTGGTCACTTTAATGTATATCAGAGATTTTAACTATTTTAGAGCTAATTAGTGTCTCCTGAGTGTCTGTGTACCTTGTACAATGTAGATGACTTGGGGGGGGGGGGGGGGGGGGGGGGGGTCAGTCAGTTAGGGGGGGGGGGGGTTAAGTTCCAGCTAGTCCTGGAATACCCTGTTGTGCCTTCTCATGTGCTGCGAAATGGGAAGACGTTAATCTCACCAGTCACAGGGGACCACAAGTGTGAAGTAACACATAGGGGTTGACATGCATGGCAGGTGGGCGAAAGAGAGGACGAGTGAGGAGGGTGCGTGCAGGAAGGGGAGGAGGG
>JADBJO010015059.1:25518-28018 GCA_016801955.1 Conus betulinus
TTTGAGAACAACTCCAAAAAGAGCTTCATGGCCTCCTTCTTCAGATGATGAAAATGAAACCAATCTTTTAATAATAATTTCTTGCTGAATTATCCAACTTCAAATTACCAGGATCTGTGGTTTCACATGTGAATTTGAACAGGATCACGCCCTTGGTTTCTGAGATGTAAAGTTAAAGATACTAACCATCCTCACAGGACATTATTTCCTTGGCAAACAAGAATTACACCACCCAAAGCAGATCATGCTTGGGATGGCGATAAGACACAAAACAGGATCAGGAAGATTTGTTAATATATTGAATGGGCTTGGGCATTATATCTCATAGACAACACTTCAGAGAGTTGAGACTTGTATCGCTGAAGCTGAAATGAGAAATACCGTGCCATCTTTTATCAACAGGTCTCTATATACAACACTGGTGTGGGACAACATTGACTTCCAAGAAGAAACTATGAATGGACAAAACACAACACATTGTGTGAATGGGATTGCAGTTGAGTGTGGAAAAACATCCTTTGCCAGCTACGTTTGTGGAAAATGCCACTACCCATCATTCTAACATCAGCAAAATCCAGGAAAGGAAAACTGCAGTGTGCTGAGACTAACATTGTGTATTTCTCTAAAAAGAGCTGGACAGATCCTCAGTTTGCAGAACTAGGTTCTACTGATGCTGCACAACAAAATGCAAAAATGACCATTGTAAAACAAGACATGGTGTATCTTGTGCTCAAGCTATATGTCCATTCACTTGAAAGCCTACCTTTGCCACCCTGGTCTGGATTTAATGCAGCTGCTCAGAAGGAAGTGCCAGCCTCTGCTTCTTTGACACACCTTCCAGTCATTGATGGCACTGCTACAGACATGTCAACAGTCAACACTATCCTCTGCAGAAGCATGGACTTTGCTGAACAAGTAGACCAGAAAACAGTCATTACTGTTTATGATCAAGCAATATATGGCAAAATTTATACTTTCACCAGTGGACAATCATCTAAAGTGACAACAAAAATAGAATGTGAACATAATTCAGTGAATATTTGTGCTATGCTTGACGTGAACTGCATAGAATGTGGGCTGATTTCAATGAAAACATATATGTGCACATAAGGATTGCATCAGTTCAGCTAAGGGACATAATTCTTTCTCAGAATCAGGTAAATTGAAAACTATTTTTTATGTTTGTTTTTTTTTCCTTTTCTGTGCCTGTTATAAATCCAATACCTCAGAACTTACATTATGTTATTACCTGAGACTTGAAAGTTGGTTTGGAGTATGTCATATGACTTTTTTTCAGATTTTGCTTGTTTAAATATACTTGTCTTTTTGACTGAAAGTATCAATTTTAAATGCATGTTTCTCATAAACTAGACTGAGTTCAAAGTTCTAGTATGTCAAAAAGTAAAACACTACTGACCCTCTTTCCAAATCAATCAAAACACAATTCAATGCAGGTCCTAGCCGACACTTTTCATTCTCTAGGCCTTCCCTCCATCACCTGCAATGGTGGTGTGGCCCTTGGACTAAGAGGCATGGGTGTGGGAGAGAGGATAGGTTGATCGAGAGCGTGAGAGAGAAGGGGATGGGGAGATGGTAATGGAGTGCGAATGTGTGTGTGTGTGTGTGTGTGTGTGCGTGCGCGCGCGCGCGCGTGTGTGTGTGGAAGTTCGTGCAATTCTTCATGCGTATGTGTGTGCGTGCATACGCATGTCATGTATGCATGCGTGTGAGTGGCTTCATATGTGTGCATGTGCGTGCGTGCGTGCGTTCCTCTGTGTGTGTGTGTGTGTGTGTGTGTGTGTGTGTGTGTGTGTGTGCATGTGTGTTTGACTGGGTGTGTATTTGTGCACGCATCCATGTGTGCATGCATCCATGTGTGTGTGTGTGTGTGTGTGTGTGTGTGTGTGTGTGTGTGTGTGTGTGTGTGTGTGTGTGTGTGAGTGAAATCTTCATCGTGTGAGACAGTTCTAACCCACACCCCATCCCCGATCCCTAACAAGATGTCTTCTCCTCGTATGCCTCAACCTGGGAAGACGTTAATCCCCATCATATACAGCGGACCACATATGTCGTGAAGGAACACCTAGGGGTTGACATGCATGACAATGTGGTCTCCAAACTTAACGGATGTGGTGCAGCATACATGGACCGGTCCACACGCAGTGACGCCCCCTTGATGAAACTGAGACTGAAACTGAAACAATCATGGCGGGTGGGGGAGAGGACGAGTGAGGAGAGAGTGGGCAAGGGGACGGATAGAGGCATGTGTGTGGGAGAGAGGACAGGTTGATCGAGAGAGTGGAGAGAGTGGAGCCAGAAGGGGATGGGGGTGGGGGGAAGTAAGGGGGCTTGTATTATCAGCCCCCCCCCCCCCCCCCCCTGATGACCGCCATTGCTGTTGATGGCAAAGTGAGCTGGGCCCTTGCGGTTGGCAGGACAGTGAAAAGCAGACATAGGTGTACTTCTCACTGAACTCGGTGTGTGTGTGTGTGTGTGTGTG
>JADBJO010015059.1:33018-45195 GCA_016801955.1 Conus betulinus
TGTGTGTGTGTGTGTGTGTGTGTGTGTGTGTGTGTGTGTGTGTGTGTGTGTGTGTTTTGGGCGTGTCAAGAACACTCCTGTATTGTCCAAGGGCCACAGAATTTAAGATTTTTTTTTTTAAGCTGATCGATGGGAGTGATGATGAAGATGATGCTACAGGTTTCTATTCAGGTCTGAGACTGCATGACAAGGCTGTACTCTACACTTAACTTTCATGATTTTCTCGGCGTCAACTAGGCCTGAGAGATACAGACACCTGAAATGCTGGTCATAATAATTGAGAGCAACACTCTCAGGGAAGCATCCATGAAGTGGATGGAACTCGACGATGTGGTCCCAGTCTTCCCCAGTGAGCCTGTGGCTAAAGTCAGCACTGGGTGGGAGCTGGTCCGGGCAGAAAAATCCCACATGGCTCTGATAGGATTCGAAACCACCACCTCCCTGCCCGGGAGTCTGCGCGACCCTAACCACTTCACCACGGCGATAAGTTTGGACTTTGATCCTTCACCCTTCCCTCCTTCCACTGCCCCCATCACCCCTACACAATCCCATGTTGCCTTAGCAGACATCGTGGTGCCTTGGTTACTCAACCAACACACGACTGGACATCTCACACCCCCCTCCTCCGCCCCCCCCCCCCCCTCCACGCTGTCTCTCTCTCACTGTTTCACCTTCCTCCTACCTCTGCTACCCCTGCAGAGTCACAACGCAGTAAAGCAGTGGACGGCGGAAAAGGCTGAGTTAAAGAAAAGTGTGTGTGTGTGTGTGTGTGTGTGTGTGTGTGTGTGTGTGTGTGTGTGTGTGTGTTGGGGGGGGGGGGGGGAATAATAATAAATAATAATAATAATAATAATAAATAATAATAATGCTGATGATGATGTGACTGTTCTGATACTGATAATAATACGAATAATAATACCAATGAATGATGATAATCGATGTCCACAGTAACTTGATGATGATGATAACGAAGAGATCCTTGTACCTCTTCTTCTCTTCTTCTTCTTCTTCTTCTTCTCTTCTTCTTGTAGTCGTTGTTATCTTTGTTGTTGTTATTGTTATGTTCATGGCATATTATTATTATTATTATTATTATTTATATTATTGTTACAATCATCACGTCATCATCATTATTAATATAATTATTGTTGTTGCTGTTTTTGTTTTTCATGACATGTTATAGTTGTTGGTGGTTGTTGTCATCATTGTTTTCATCATTATCGTTATCATTATTATCATTACTATTAAAGTTGTACTGTTTTTCATTATTAATATTATCATCATCATCATCATCATCATCATCATCATCATCATCATCATCATCATCACCACCACCACCACCATCATTTTTTCTTATGTCATGATTATCATTCTTATCATATGTTCTATAATCGTGTTCATTTTTGTTATCATATTATCATATTATCATTTCCCTAGTCATCACCTCTATCAGTATTACGTCGTGGTTTACAGTCAGTCCGTGTGTACGTGGCAGAGGACACAAAACGGACTGGCGGGGCTCTGCTAAGCGAGGACTGTGTCACATGACGAGAAGTTTCTAGACTGCGCATGCGTCGGCGCGTGTGTCGATGTCCGGTGTTCCCATAGCGTGTCTTGGTCAGTCAGTGTCCAGAGAGGTTTGTGAGTGACTTGAATTCTGTACTACTGTGTCTAGTGTGTGCTGTACTACTGCGTCTAGTGTGTTTGCACTCTTGAGCTCGGCGTGTGATTCGACAGTTTGTTGTTCATACATCTCTTCAGCTCTTCCCGGCTGTGTTTTGGAATATACATTCTTTTCCTGATTCTTCGTTTTTTTTTTTTCTCGCAACAGGTGAGATTCATCATAATTTTCGTTTCTCTGTCGATTCTTCCATGCATTTCTCATATGTTTCACAGAGGATAAAAAAGAAGTCTAACTAGAACTAACACACTACAATGCAGAAGAAGAAGAAGAAGAAGAAGAGAAGAGCGTCAGATGTAAGCCAGTGTATTTGGGGGCATTTGAAAAGGAAAAAGAGTATGCTAAATTAGACACGCCTTTGAAGTGGCAATAATTACCCTTTTTTTTTGTTTCTTTGTTGTCTTGTGATAACGTCATTCCTGTCTCTCCTCCATCCCTCATTCATGTCTGTCATTCCTCTCTCCATCCTCCATCCCTCCATTCATGTCTGTCATTCCTGTCTCTCCCCTCCCTTTCATGTCTTTACAATTACACAAGACAATGGATAGACCTGTTCTTGAATATGGCAATACTGTATACTATCCAATCAGAAGCTCTAGAACGGTTCAAAGACGAGCAACAAAATTATCCATAATATGAAGGAATACTCACACCAGGAAAGATTCAATATACTGTGCACAAAAAAAACGTATATTTTTTTTCTCTGAAGATATTAAGAAAAATTTTGACAGAAGCATGCCTCGTACAGCAGGGAACTCTGTCCAGTGTGGATAGTCAGACATAATGAATAGACATAACAGTAGATTGATGTCTTATTTCTTCTGTGGGTGTAATATTTTGAATGCTAAATGACGCATGAAAAAACTGAAATAAAAAAAATGCAGTGATAATGATGTCCTTGGTAAAAGACTTGGATGAATATGCTCATTATTTCAGTTTAGCAGGATGGCCTCTAAACAAGGCACGGAAAGAACTGGAAAGAGGAGCGAGGAAGAATAGACAGGAAATACTGTTTACTGAGAGGAAAAAGAAAGGCAAAAAGATAGCATGGGTCACCCAATGGTCACCCAATATGACCCCAGACTTCCTTCAGAATCTAAAATAATTCGTAACAATCTGCACATCTTGTATGCTAACCAACAGAATAAAGAAATTTTCCCCCAAAATACTATCATTTCAGCAGAAAGGAAGCGTAAAGATTTAGGAGGAATTTTTAAACCCACTGTCCCTAGAAGATTTCCACTACACGGCCCTCAAAACAAACCTGGCTTTTTTCCGTGCGCTGCTAAAAGATGCGACACTTGTGAACACTCTTCTACCCTTCTTTCTTTTAAAAGTCCATGGGACAACAGATGCTGGAAAATTAGCAGCATCTCACATGCAAACCGCCAAATGTAATATATGTACTGCAGCGCCGAATTCATCCAAATAAATGGTATATTGGCTCCACAAAAAACCTCAAAACTCCGATGGGCCAACCACAAGTCCGATATCAAATTGAAAAAGATCAATAAATGTGCAGTGGCCAAACATGTAACCGAACTTCCACATCCAAATGATCAACAGTACAAATTTATTTCCATCCATGCCATTGAAACAGTGCACAGTGAAGAAAATCTATTGGATAGAGAAACTTTTTGGCAGGCAAATATTGGAACCATTTTCAATGGGCTCAATTATAGGACGGATATCTTTCATACCTTAAGGAAGAGAGAGATCTGGCAGCAATATGAAATATAAAGGGTGATGGTCTTTTCGGGATAAGACTGGTGCCTATGGAGGGGATTTGTGGGAGTGTGTGTGGGTGGGGGGGAGTGAGGGGGAGAGTGAGGGGTTAGTCTGATGTTATATCGTTTTCTGAATAATTAATAAGTGAACTTGTTGAATTTGATTTTATTGAAGTGGTTTAATGCTAAAAAGCTTGTCTTGTGTAATAGTATAAGCACTGGGTATAGCACAATGTTGTTCACTAGTAGAAATTCATGCTTGATGTAAGTTGCACAATAGCTTCCTTTTCCTTACTTGCTCTTGCTCCTCTACTTATCCCCCCCCCCCCCCCCCCCCCCCCCTTTTTTTTTTTTTTTCCAATTCAAATTCATTTCCCATTTGTGAAAACATCTAGTTCTACATACACATTTTTTATTATTCTGCCCCCAACCCCTTTCTCTCTCTCTCTCTCTCTCTCTTTCTCTCTCCCCCCCCTTTTCTCCCCCTTTATCTCTGTCTCTGTTCTTCTTTGTGACTTTCTCTCTTTCTCTCTCTCTTTCTCTCTCTCTTTTCTCTGTGTTCTTGTCTTTGCCTTTGTGTTTCTCTCTCTCTCACTCTCTAGTCCTTTCTCTTTCTCTCTCTCTCAGTCCCCCACCCCCCCCCCTCTCTCTTTTTCTCCTTCCTTCCATCCTTCATCTACCCCCATCCCTACACCACACCCCCCTCCCCCCTCCTCCGGTTTCCCATCTTTCATTATTTGTTCTGCCAGTTTTTTCCGCGACCACCACCGCCGGCCCCCCCCCCCCCCCCCCCCCCCCCCCCCCCCCCCCCCCCTCCCTCTCTCTCTCTCTCATTGCATTGAGTTGTGTTCTGCTTTGCAATGCTCAACACTGAATTATTTTTTCCTTGACTCTGTTTGTTAGCTGATCACAATATCCTGATGATGCCTGTGGGCGAAAGCTCGAGTTTTTTAATGCATGATTTTAGCCTTGTGTGGAGAAAATGTGGAACAAGCTTTTACCTTGTATATATATATATATATATATATATATATATATATATATATCCCTTCGTCATGAGAGAGAGAGAGAGAGAGAGAGAGAGAGAGAGAGAGAGAGTTTTCCCCCCTTATGTCTGCAGTTGTTTTGAAACAACGCCCCAAATCCTGATCCTGATCCTGATAAAATGTCTTTTCCCAGACCCTGATGTAATCTTTATAAATCAAGTTTTGTATACTATGGAGCGATCGCATGGAATAATTTGTCTTCCTATTTAAGATTATGTCCCTCAAAACGCATTTAAAAAAAAAAAACTAAAAAAGAGAATCTGATGGAAACTCTATGCAACAATTAAAGGTCATGCCCCCACCTCTCTCTCTCTCTCTCTCTCTCTCTCTCTCTCTCTCTCTCTCTCTCTCTCTCTCTCTCTCCATTGAACTATGTTCCTAGAATTGTTTCTTACTATTTCATATGTTGTAATATGAGTAATGTACAGATGTGTATGGTTGAAGTTGCATGCTATATGTTTCTTTTTCATGAGGACAGGATGTAAAAAAAAAAAAAAGCCAGCTTATTCTTCAACCCTCAATAAAGATATATTTGACATAAGTTGACTTGGCACCCACATTCGCACGCGCGTTCATGTAATTTGTGTGATGTAATGAACACATCATCTTATAACAATTTTTCATGATCCCTTCATCGGCATACATGCATATGTGATTCGCATGATGTAATAAACATTCTTATTATAATAATTTTTCGCTACCCCTTCATCGCCAGGAGATGACTTTTATTTCTTGTATTACATCTAGTTAGATGTAGAAAATGTTATAGATACTTATGCTGTTATCGTGCAAGCTGATCTCTTATTGCTCTGACAACTGAATTCCTGTCCTTCTTGTTGTTGTTGTTGGTGTACCCTGTACCCTGTCTAAAAGACTCCAGGGATCATCCGAACAGCTGAAACACTTGAACACTATGGTACTTTGCATCAGCTTGAGATGAGAACATTACGTGTGTGACCGTTTTTGATTACCCTGCCACTGGGCAGCCACACTCCGACTTCAGGGATTTTTGGAGGCTGAAAATGTTATGCCAGGAGCTTGTCACAACTGAAGACAATCCCTGCGTATATGTAGAGCATAACCACATTTTGATGTAGCCTTGGTGTTCTAGCCTACGTCAGATGGCCTGATGAAGCCTTAAGCCAAAGCAAAATTCCTGTGTGTGAAAGGGTTCTGTTGTTGCACTCCAATGTTGAAAACAACGGTCATCTTTAGAATAACATAAATTGTCTTATTTTTTGCTTGCCAGGAGTCCAGTCGAATACTATAATATGATGAAATACATGTAAATGTGTACTTGTGATCAGTGTAACTCCCTAACTAGCTAGTAAATTATGGTGAAACGAAGTGACTCGTTGATTTGAAGATAACATACACACATTACTATCAAATAAATAAGCAACACGAATAGGGATACTTTTCCACACAACACACATCAATGCTTATAGAAACTGGAGTTCACAGCCACAGATTTTCGAACTTAAAAAAAAAAAATTGAAAACCATATAATTCAAGTGATGGTTGTGCTCTCTGTTACCTGTGTTTACACATTCTTTTCTGATGTATTGTTATTATTATACTGACTTCGGCGTGCGGGCTTTTTTGTTCTGTCTTTTCTTTTTGCATAAAAAGAGGACATAAGATCCTATTTGTCAAAAGTTCATATACCTGTTTCTCATTTTACATTAAAGCAACATTATTTTACACCTTGTGTGTCCATTAATGTTTCACCTTTTGATCAGCGGAAATAATTTGCTGAAAACAAGGTAACACCAAAACCGTCTCTTTCTGTTGTGTGCCGCCCGTGGTGCCAGAGAACACGGAATTCCTCGTGTGTTCATTGTTCACACTATCCTCCACTGCCCGCCGCGTGAGGAAAAGTTGGCACTAGGCCAGCCGTTAATAGAAGAGATGTGTAGCAGGTCTACTCAGAAATCTGTGTCAATGCGAGGTGCAATATCTCGTGCACACGGAATGCGCACTTTTAGGATACGTTTGCAACATAAACTGATAAAAAGGACTTGCACTGATTGCTTTATACCCAGAGAGTGGCCGTTTTAAGTTAGAATATGCCTGAAGTGGTGCTGCAATCTAACATCTTCTTCTAAGTGATGAGTAGGCTGACTGGCAATAGGTGCTGCCAGGTCGCAAGGCTTTCGCCTGTGGACAGGTGATGTCTTTGAAAGTGTTGTAGACAAATTGTTTACAATGTAGTGAAACAAAACAGACACACGAGGCTAAGGAAAGGTTTTTAAAATGTAACGGAAACATGAGTTGTGTATTTGTGAAACACACACGGGTAAAGCCACGTATAACTCGAGTATGGTACGTAGACACGTCCTTAAAGCTTCCATTTCAACAAGACATTGAAGGCGCTGCGACTTCATTACAGAATAAATCTGGCAGCAGTCAGGTTTAAATAATAAGACAGTAAAAGTTTAACACTGAGACAGTACATGCCTGTAACCTTTGTTGTTGTTGTCCCACCTTCCGTGCCACCTGAATCAGTGGCACTGCATCCATGCTGCTCATTCCAATCAGTCACAGCCCGGCCCACTGCAACCCCAGCACAGGCGATCTACAGGGAGCAGTCAGTGTCAAACCGTCACAAGAGGCAACCCACCCAACGAGACGCTGCACTGCTGCACAGTCACTTTGGTGGTATCAGGGGTGCCTGTTCTGATCCAACATATGCAGGACACCATTTTTCTAACCCCCCCCCCCCCCCCCCCCCCCTCTCCTTACTGAAAACACTACTTGCTTATTTGCGGAGCTGGCTTGAGTGAGCTCTGCCTCTGGAGGACATCACCACATCCATCCAACATCAGCTCCCATGGACTTGCCGATACCGGTTACCCCACTGAAATCAAACCAAGGCCACAGATGCGGACAGGAAATCAAGACCGAGGTCACCATGGGAGCTGGGCTTGAATGGCCACAGAATTTGACACTTTTTTCCTGATCAATGAGAATGAAGATGATGCTAAAGATTTCCATTCTGGTCTGAGACTGCATGGCAAGGCTTTACTCTAAACTTACTTTCAAAATATATTAATACAGAGGAAAGATGAGCAACACTCTCAGAAACGCGCATCCATTAAGTGAATGAAACTCGACTGTGTTGTCCCAACTGAGCCTGTAGCAAAGGTAACTTTGGGTAGGAGCCAGTCGAGGAAAAAAAATCCTGCATGGTTCTGAAGGGAATCGAACAGAAGACCTCCCAGCCGAGAGTCCGCGACGCTAGCCACTGTGCCATGGGTGGCTAGTACGTCTGTAAATGCTGGTACCCGATCCGCTGACATGCGTACCATTATCAGTTGTCATATGGCAGGCTGACTGTGGGTTGTCTCGGTCACACACTTTACGCATTTTACCAACCTTGCTTTTCAACATTTACCATCTTCAGCTGATTTTGTGCAGTTTGATTTGCTTGTGTGTTGCTTGTGCAGTTCATCGTTTTCATTGCTCTGAGGTTTATATCTGTTCAGGATTTGGGATATAAAACATTAGACTGGGGGAACAACCACAACCTTTGTATAAGCACCAAAAGGAAAAGTTTGTAGGTATTATAATCATTTGGTAATTTCTTCTTATCAGAACTGTATTAGCATGCATGAATTCTGAGCCATTATAATTCCATGCTGCTTATTTAAGATCTATGATTAGTTGTCATTATACCAAAAACACTAATCAGAATTTTTTTTTCAGTGTGCCATCATGTCGCTGGTTCACTACAAGTTCAAGAGCAGTGTGGAGTATAGACATGTCACGTTCGATGGCCATCGGATATCTGTTGGGGACTTAAGGAAAGCAATAGTCGCCAGCAGAGGTTTCGACCTGGAGATTGTGACCTCCAATTTGCCGACGCCCAGACTGGCGCAGGTATTTATTTATCCCATCCATCCATTGTGTGAAAACTGCATGTGATATTACTTTGATATGCTGTATCAACTCCTGGTTTGAGGATTAGCTTGAGTGCATAGCTTACCTGGGCTGTTGGGTAGGAAATGGGGGTGGAGTGGGAGGTGCCCATGTGAAAATCCACACAGCATTCAAGAAAAGCACGTGGGTCTGCTTTATTGTTGCTGTCATTCAAATGGAAAGCACAGATTGTATATTCATCACTGTTCACACACTACCATTGACATTGCTGGAATCGGTGATGATTCATCATCCATATTTTGTCAATGGTGCTAGCCTGAATTTTTTCAAGCAATGACAGCCAATGACATACCCGAATGAATTTCACACAGAAAGTTGAGTTTATCTGTAAATGGCACTTTTTACGAAGGAACAAAGTGTCGCTGTGACTTTTCATGGAAAAAACAACATTTTTTTGCGATTCTTGTGTGTGTGTGTGTGTGTGTGTGTGTGTGTGTGTGTGTGTGTGTGTGTGCGCGTGTGGAGTGGGGGGGGGGGGAGGCGAGGGGGGGGGATTAGTGTATGCAGGTATTTTTCGAGTGGTTAACAGCTGTGATTTGGTCGAGTTTTGGATCGCGGGGTGAGGTGCTGAATCAAGACTGACTCACGTTCTGTATTTAGTGCACGTTTGATGAAAATACAATGAATACAACGAACTGGGGGAAAATGTTGAAAACAATTCTGGAGACAAGTTTTTTCAGCAGTAATCGCATTTCCAGATATAACCATAGCAGGGGAGGGAAGGGGGGGGGGGGGGGGAAGCTTCGACCAAATAGCAACAATCGTAACTTTCATGCACGGAAGGGGAGGGGGGGGGGGGGGGGGGAGAAGAAGCTTCCACCAAACAGCAACAATTGTAACTACCATGCACTAAATTGCGATAGACTGTACCTGCTTCTTCGACATGCCCCGAAACATGGGAACAAGAGGCGAGAGAGCATGACTTTGTGCCAAAGTATGCTGATGAAGTGGGTTTGAAAATAGTTTGTGTTAGAAAGAACATATTTGAACCAGAATCAATGCGAGATCCGGTAGTTATTACTCAGGAAAAGCTTCTGCAGGGTGAAGGCACTTAAACCGAAACAAATGCCCCCCGACCCAACACATAGATTTGGAATTTTGTACACACTCTTAGTAGAAAATAGGCTTAATGATGTTGAAAAGTACACATATATAGCAGTTTGGGAGTAAACGGCTCTATAGCAGAATTGCAAGTGGCTTTATAGTGGTGTCACTGACAGTTTGATTTGAATGCAATGTTGCTGTTGCTCAAATTTCTTTGAGTCGGTAATGTAATTTTGTTGGTTTCAAACATTTAGAAATTTAACCTTTCGTTGTTTTACATCGGGTCCGCTAGTTTCGCAAACCATTGTAATTCGCTTTGAACAAAAGGCATTTTTATGTCCAAATCACTTTATAAAATCTATCACAAACTTTGTATTTGGGCTTTGATTAAAGACTGACTTATTCTAAACATCCCTCTGTAGACCTTTGAAAACATCATCTGGAGGGCTTAGTTGAAATTATTTTTAATCTTCTACAAAAACAAAATAAATAACACCCTAATTGAGGTATATTCTGGTTGTATTCTTTCCCCATATCCCTGTATGCTTTTAGAATGACAAATATTCGTTTTTTTTGTGTGTGTGTTCCTGTAGCCTACAAGAACTGGAACTAATCCCCAAAAACTCGAGCGTCGTAGTCATGCGGGTGCCCCTGGAGCCCCGCGCTCCACGGAACAGAGAGAACGCATGGTAAGAGACTGTTTCAGTTTTAGTATTCAGTCATTGTTTCAATTCCAGCGTGACTCTCTTTCAGTAGCTATGGAACCGTTTCGCTGCCAGAGAATATTGGTACAGATGTACTTCCCAGGTGACTTGCCTATCATATTGTATGAAGTAGTTACATTGAAGGATGCTATTTGTTTCTTTTTTTTCATTCACAGGTCGTGATAACTTTGTTTCAGTGGTCAAAGTAATATGCAAAGTCTTAGAACTGGTAAAAAATAGTAGTAGCAGAAGAGTTTATAAGTGGAACTTGTCTTTGTGCTTTGTTGTCTTAAGGATCTTACCAGCCCCGCAGGTTACTGGCAGTGCTGTTCAGCGTTCTCAATATGGAAAATGCTACTGTCTTTTGTTTGGGACTGATATTTTCCCTTTGGTTTGAAATTGGCATTTATGTTTTAGACAATATAGTAATTTTCGCTTTTGTGTGTGTTTCAGGGAGGCTTTCAAGAAGGAAGCCGCAAAGTCGGTACGTATTGAAAACTTTTCTTTTCTTCTTTTGGTATCATGCTTATTAATGTGAAACATTGGTGTGAGTATGTGAGCAATGTTGCATGTTTTCTATAAGTTATAGCAATGTAATGCGTTTTGTTGAAGCAGAATAGTTTGTTGTTTGTGAAGTAAATCTTACATAAATGTTAGCGAACCGCCAAGAGGTAGGCGTTGAATGAAAAACCATTCAACGCCTACCTTGCGCTGAGAAAGCTAAGTGACAAATTTGTTCATTTTCTTTGCACTATTTGTTTGTGTCTTGCCTGAAGAAGACCTAAGAGGTCGAAACGCGTCGCGTCGTGTTTTGTCTTGTGACTCGTTTTGTCCACAGTACTCTTGGCGGTTCGTTAACATTATTTAAGATTTGTTTAGATTTCCGCCTGCAGTCGTCTCATTTTGAAACTAGATCCGTTTCTTAAGTAGTTTTGCTAATACAGTTTTGAACAAATACTTTGATAACAAAACAAACAGTTAATTTTGAGAAATAAAAGTTGTAATATTGGAGAGAAAGACAACTTGGTGTTCACATTGTTGTAATGAATATAAAACTTGATCACTTGTATGAAAGGTGACATTTTAAGGTTTACTTTGAAAAATTCTAGTCATCAATTTTTTTTTCCTTACTATAAGCTTTGTAAGTATGTCATTGGAAATCTGTAATTGATAAGAACAGTAAAAGTTAAAAAAAGAGGCTTTTTTTTTTTGTGTGTAAATATAATAAAATTGAAAGCAGGACTCATCACCCACCCACCCCCTACCCCCACCCCCATCCCCACCGCCGCCCTGTCACACTGCATCAATAATTTGACAATTTCTAAATGTAATTATCCATTCAGAAAGTTGCTTGAGATGTCAGTTGTAGAGTCCAATTTTATCATGTATTAAGTCCCATTTAATGATATCAACATAAAAAAGAGAAAGATATGGACATCTGTGAAGTTCCCAATAAAGGACGATCACGCATTGCGTGTCATAATGACATGAAGTATTTGTCACTGAAAATATGATGCATTCCATTCAAGAAAGAAAGTTAATTAGTTCTGCAAGACAATTCAGGCAGATTACAGGACTAAACAGGATGCATTTCGACCTCTTGGGTCTTCTTCAGGCAAAACCAAACAACATTTAGGACAATGAAAGAAAGAACGAGCAACCACCACTCATTTTCAGCACAAAATCCAAATATGAGAAAATAAAGTGGTTATCTCAGGATAAACCTGTTCATTTCATTTCCATCTTTAGGGATGTTGCCTAACGTCAATGCTGTCGATGTAAACATTTCTGTATAGTTCCATGCTTTGTGTTGGATGATCAAGAAGTAATTCATTCACGACTGTACAAAATCGGGCTGGATTTCATAGGTGATAGCCGGTCTTTTCATTGACGTACAGAAAAGAAGTGGGGTGATATTTCTTTAAGATATTTGTTACTTTCCTAATTCAAAGTATTTAAGTATTTTACCAAAGTCTCTGTCAAATATGTGCAATTGTGGTGTTTATTTGTGTAAGCGCTCAAGTTTTCTGCCT
>JADBJO010015060.1:0-5000 GCA_016801955.1 Conus betulinus
GTAGGTAAAAGATACACAATCGGCTGTACAAGCAGAGAGTATACAACTGACCTGACGACGACCGAGATGTATACGAGTAGAGAGCGAGAGAGAGAGATAGAGAGAGAATAGAGAGAGAGAGAGATTGATTGATTGTTGATCGTCGACTGTTTTTGGTTGACTGATTGATTGACTGACTGATAGACCCTGACCGATTGACTGACTGGCTGCAATAATTGCTTGACTCACTGACTGATTGAGTGAGTGAGTGTCGAGTGACAAAGAAAACAGACAGCCAGTAAATGGACCATCTTATATAGTGAAAGAGGAAAACTGATAAAAGGTTAATAATCAGTGCTTCAATCTTTAAAGACTTAACAAAAGAAGATAGAGTATGGAAAAAAAGAACACACACACGCACACGCACACGCACACGCACACACACCACACACACACGCACACACACACACACACACGACACACACACGCACACCACACACACACACACACACACACCACCGCACACAACCACACACACCACCCACACAACACACACACACACACACACACACACACACACACAGAGGCGGGCGCGTTTTGTGATATTTTCATTCATCAACACACTGTCATAACGAATATCTAAATTTCATTCCATTCACTTCACACGCCCACACATGCACGTCAGACACACATTCTCTCTCTCTCTCTCTCTCCCTCTCTCTCCTCTCTCAATCTCTCGTCATCTCTCTCTCTCCTCTCTCTCTCCTCTGCTCTCTTCTGCAACCAGGTCATTGTGATTACCATTTCCTGCCTTTTTGCTTTTCTTTCCCTAGCTCTCTGTCTCTCTGTCTCTCTCTCTCTCTCTGTCTCTCTCTCCTCTCCCTCTCCTCTCTCCTCTCTCTCTCTCTCTTCTCTCTCACTCTCACCCTCCTCCTCTCTCTCCTCTCCCTCTCTCTCTCTCTGATTGCAACCAGGTCATTGTGTAACATTTCCCTGCCGTTTCCTTTCCCTTTTGCTTTTCTTCTCTCTCTCCTCTCTCTCTCTCTCCTCTCTCTCTTATGTCTGAATTCAAAGATCGAGTATTGTGTTGTTTTAAACAAAACTGGCATTCTCATTTAGAAGAAAATGACAAATATAGATGGTATTTTTCTTTCAAAGATATCTTTCAACCTGAAAAATATGTTAATTCTTTAACTAACAAATGGCAAAGATCTATATTTGCTCGCTTTAGATTGCGATCCCTTGGGCTGTATGCTAACAAAGGCTGGTTCGAAACCGAACCACATATACAAACTGTATGTCCCATGTGTGTTTAATTAATACAGAAGATGAAATACACTTCCTATGATGATGAACATATAATTTGTTCCCTTGCTAACTATTTAGTTCGTGCTTTTAATTTCCGTCAAAAATCTATTACTGGTTGATTGCAAAACTTCTTCATGCTATATATATTTTTGGATATGAATGTGAAGGTACTCATGTATGTATTAGATGGTAGTTGTCTTGTCTTGTTGTCTTGTTATAATTTGAGATGTTTGTCCTTGTTCGAAGGCTATAGAAGCTGTTAGGGCAATTGTTAAGAGTCCAGTTGGACATTTACTTTGATTCTCGAGTTACTTGTTGGATTTATTTTCTTATTATTTCAATGGTTAAAATGTTTTTGTTTCTTTAAAAATGTCAGATATGAATCCAGGCTAAAGTAGTTTACCGTTACGCCGGTAGATTAGAATGGGGGTTAAAGTGATGGTCACTTATTGGTATCTCATTAATTAAATAGACTATGCAAGTGGATAGACATTAATTAAAGAACGACACGAACACACACACACACACACACACACACACACACACACACACACACACACACACACACACACACACACACACAGGCCACACACAAAAAAACCTCCCCCCCCCCAAACCCCCAGCCCCACCCCCATGCCTTCATCCGCACACCCACACACCCAAATATCACATTCTCACATTTCCAAAGTCCTTTATGGAAGACTTAGGCCAAGCTGCTCAGGCAGAGCTGTGTCACACACACACACACACACACACATACACACACACACACACACACACACACACACACACACACACACACACACCACACACACACACACACACACATACAGTACATCCAGATCGAAGGAGGTGCAATTGAAATCCAGCTTACGGAAAGAAATGGGTAAAAAGAAAAGAAAAACTGCGGTTGTATTAGTATGTGAAACACACACACACACACACAACACACACACACCAGTGGTGGTTGGAAGTTTTCACACACACATCTGATATTCAACACGCAACACGGAAAAAACCCTCTCTCTCCAGTTGCCCCAACTGATTAAGCAGGTCATAGGATTTGGTGGTGGTCAGAAAATCCACATCTGAATGTCCTTCTGTGGGGCTTGGTTTTGCTGAGAGTATGTGCTGACAGAATGTTCCAGCTGTGTGGATCACACACACACACACACACACACACCACATCACACACCCAAAACTGCTGTCTAGATCTCCACACTTTGCCATGTTGCATGCGAAGGAGGTGTTTTGTTAAATATTGCTTACGGAAAGAAATGGGTAGTAGGAAAAGAAAAAACGTGCGTTGCGTGCGTATGTGCGTGGTGTGTGTGTGTGGGGTGGTGTGTGGGGTGTGTGTGTGTGTGTGTGTGTGTTGTGTCTCCGTGATCCGAAATGTTAAGGAAGAGAACAGAGAGTCTCTCTCTCCAGAGAGTTTCGAAAGACAGAGAAGCAGATCATAGGACAGACACACAGACAAAAGACAGAGAGAACACATGACTACTGAGAGAGAGGAGAGAGGTCTGAGGAGAGAGAGCTGACAGAAGTTCCAGCTGTGTGGATCTTCTTCACACAGCTTTCAGTCATCAAAAACTCTCTGTCCCTAGATCTCCGAGAACTTTGCCATGTTGCATGCAGGGATGTTTGGTTAGATATTGAGTGTCCAGGGTGGGAGTCTTCGTGTGTGCACACCTGCGTGCGTTTGTGTGTGTGTGTTGGTATATGTGTGTGTTGTGTGTGTGTGTGTGTGTGTGTCTGTGTGTCTCCTGTGTGTGTGTCTGTGTGTGTGAAATGTTAAGGAAGACACAGAGAGTGGAGAACACAGAGACAGAAAGACACAGAGAGAGACAAATAGACAGACAGACAGACAGAGACACACACGGGAGAGACAGACAGAGGACAGAAAGACACTCCCTCACGAGAGACAGCGCGCACTCAGGGACAGAGAGAGAGAGAGGAGAGAGAGAGAGAGAGGGAGGAGAGAGAGAGAGAGAGAAGGAGAGAGAGAGAGAGAGAGAGAGAGAGAAGAGAGGAGAGAGAGAGAGAGAGAACAAAAGAGGGAAAACAGGGAGACAGAGAGAGAGAGAGAGAGAGAGAGAGAGAGAGAACAGAAACAGAGAGAAAACAGGGACAAAGTAAACAGAGAGAGAGAGAACAGAGAGAGAGAGAGAGAACAGGAGAACACAGAGGAAGTAAACAGAGACAAAGTAAACGAGATAGAGAGAGAGAGAGAACAAATAGGAGAGAAAACAGGAACACAACAGAGAGAGAGAGAGAGAGAGAGAGAGAGAGACAGACGGACAGAAATAGAAAGAGAGAGGGACAACAGAAAACAGCGAGAGAGATAGCAGAGAGAACAGAGAGACAGACAGACAGACGGACAGCGACAGAGAGAGAACAAAGAGAGACAGAGAGAGGAGAGAGAGGGGAGAGAGGAGCGAGAGAGAGAGAGAGAGAGAGAGAGAGAGAGAGAACAGAAATAGAAAGAGAGAAAAACAGGGACACAGAAACAGCGAGAGAGACGGAGAAACAGACAGACAGACAGACACAGACAGACAGACAGACAGACAGACAAGCAAAAGAGACAAGCAAAATAGAGAGAGAGAGAAGAGAGAGAGAGAGACAGAGAGAGAGAGAGAGAAACAGAACAGAGAGACAGAGCATAGAGAGAGAGAGACAGAAAACAGACAACAGAGAGAAAACAGGGACACAGAAACAAGAGAGAGAGAGAGACAGAGAAACAGACAGACAGACAGACAGACAGACAGAGACTTCGGAAAATGCTTGGGAATTCTGAGTTGCACCACTGGAGGGCAGACACTATGTGCGTACACTTTACGAGAGCATACACTATGTGCGTTGCCTACAACTCGCCTATCTTCTCTTCTGCCCACTCCCTCCCCTCCCCTCCCCTCCCCCCGCCCGCCCACACACACACACACACACACACACACACACACACACACACACACACACACACACGCACACGCACGCACACACACGCACACACCTATGGCCCTCTCTACTCAATATTGCCAACATCTACCCATCCTCCGCTTCATTCTTTCTCGTGTTATCCGATCGCCTTATTATGCATCATAAGCAAGATTTACACAGCAATATTAAATAGAAGACTATATGATTGGGCAGAAGCAGAAAATAAAATTAGCAAAGAACAGGCAGGCTTCAGGAAAGATTTCTCCACAGTAGACCATATTTTCACACTAACATCTATGATAAGTAACTGCCTATACGGCAGAGAAGAAGAAGTAAATTGTATGTAGCCTTCATTGATTATCAGAAAGCGTTTGATACAGTAAATAGAGAAAAACTTTGGGAAATCCTACAAAAACACAAAATATCTACGAAGATGATTAACATGCTAAAAGCTATCTATAAAACAGTACAAGCATGTGTAAGACATGGAACTGGAACTAACAGAATTCTTTGAATGCCACACAGGAGTGAAACAAGGGTGCTTACTGTCCCCTCTAATCTTTTCATTACTAATTACAGAAGTTGCAGACAATGTACAGCTAAAGAAGACACGGATATCAATTCTTACCCCGGAAAGGCAGAAATATTTTCACTTTTATTCGCTGATGACATAGCTTTAATAGCAAGAACACCAGCAAGCCTGCAAAACCAAATTAAGAACCTACAGGAAGCCTCAGACCGCATTGGACTAAAGGTTAATCTCCAAAAACAAAAAT
>JADBJO010015060.1:37500-45185 GCA_016801955.1 Conus betulinus
CGCAGGACACCACCTACTAAGCCCCCTACTGACGACAATTATTGCTCAGTCGCGGAGCCGGCGTGAGTGAGCTGTCCCCTCCAGAGGGCGCCACCCACGTCCGTCTTGTGACAGCCCCCATGGACTCGCCGATACCGGTGACCCCGACGGAACCAAACCAGGCCACAGACGTGGAGAGGACATCAAAACTAAGATCACCATGAGAGCAGCGCATGAAACGCCACAGAATTTGATACCTTTTTTTTTTTTTTCAAATGCTGATCGATGAGAATGAGGATGATGAAGATGATGCTACGGATTTCCATTCCGGTCTGAGACTACATGACAGGGCTGTACTCTACGTTTCCTTTCATAATATATCCCGGCGTCAACCAGGCCCGAGAGATACAGGCACCTGCAGTGTTGGTCAGGAAATTTGAGCAACACTCTCAGAGGCGCATTCATTTAGTGGATGAAACTCGACTGTGCGGTCCCAGTCTTCTCAGCTGAGCCCGTAGCAAACTCAGCTCTGGGTAGGAGCTGGTTGGGGCAGAAAAAAACCCACATGACTCAGATGGGAATCGAACCCACGACCTCCCTCTCCTCTCTCTCTCTCTCTCTCTCTCTCTCTCCCTCCCTCTCTCTCTCGCTCTCTCTCTATCGTCATTTCCCTTATCCATAGCCTGATGGTAAAAGTTTCAGTTGGTGTGTGTGGTGTGTGTGTGTGGTGAGAGAGTGTGTGTGAGAGAGAGAGAGAGAGAGAGAGAGAGAGAGAGAGAGAGAGCACCTTAACTTTCAATATTTTGTTAGTTCACATTAGTGTCTTTTTTTCCATGATAAACATTTGCTATGGGACACTGATGCTGTATTTGCAACTGTTGCCGACATGCCGTATTTCCTAACGGCAATAACATTGCATTTGTTTCTTCTCTCTCTCTGTTTTGTTTGTCTCTCTCTCTCTCTCTCTTTGTTCTGTTCTCTGCCTTTCTGTTTTGTCTGTCTGTTGTCTCATCTCTCTCTCTCGCTCCTCTCTCTCTTTGTCTCTTTTCTCTCCTCTCTACTCTCGCTCTTTGGCTGTTTCTCTAGTCTTTCTTGCTCTCCTGTCTCTCTTTATCTCCTTTCTCTATCCTCTCTCGACTCTCTTTGTTCTGTCTTCTGTCTCACTTTCATTTCTCACTTTCTTCTCTCCCTCCCTCTCTCTCTCTCTCTCTATGCTCTCCCCCTCCTCTCTTCTGTCTCCTCCCCACATCGCTCTCTCTCTCTCTCATCTCTCAATCTCTCTCCCGCTCTCTCCTCTCTGCTCCTCCCTCTCTCTTCAGCCCTCCACCTCCAGCATGCAGTCTCTCGTAGCTCTCTGCCTCCCCCTCCTCCCCACCTCTCCTCGCCCCCCCCCCCTCCTCTTCCTCTCTCTCGTCTATCTCAAGCGTGGAACCTCTTTAACAAACAAATGCCAGAGAGCAGAGGTACAGAATTTCACCCCACCAGGCATGCAGTCCGTCAAGTAGTTCTAGCGAGTTCCCCCCCCCCCCCCCCCCCATACACACACACAACAACACACACACACACACACACACACACACACAACACACACACAGCACACCTTTCCGTTGCCGGTTGTCATTGGACACACAGATTAGTTTTTTAAAATCTGAGGCCAGTCTCAGTCTGAGTTGAAATGTTATGGTACGGTTGGCACGCAAGGATACCAAGACGAACACACTGGCTTTTTCGTAGCCTGGTCGAACCTAACTGGAATGTGTGTCGTCTTCTTCTCTTTCTTTTTTTTTTCTTTGCTTAGCTATCTGTCTGAGTGCATGCCCGTCTCTTCATCTGGGATATATCTCTGTTTGTTGCTTCCTCTATCTCTTCTTGGTCGCTCTGTCACATAAACACATCATTGGTTTTTTTTGTTTTTGCTTCTTCTCCATCTCCTAATTCTGCTCCTGCTCCTCTTTCCTCTTGTTTTTGCTGCTTCTTACTGCCTCCCTCTTCATACTCTTCCATCTCCTCCTAATCATCCTCTCCATACCTCCTCATCTTATCGTCTCCTCCTCCTCCTTTCTTCTTCTCCTTTCTTCTCTGCTTTTCTTTCTTCTTGTCTTCTTCCTCTTCTTTTTCTTTCTTCTTCTTCCGTCTTCTTCTTCTTCTCTTCTTCTTCTTCCTTCTTCTTCTCTCTTCTTCTTCTTTATGACCGCCGCCTTTATTTTCGGTTATGTTTGTTATTAATTTCATTCTGCATGGGTTTTCTTTTTCTTTATCCCTGTCCTGTTTCATATGAGAGGAGAAGAAGAGAGAGAGAGAGAGAGAGAGAGCGAGAGAGAGACGAGAGAGAGAGAGAGAGAGATGAACAAAGACAAAGAGAATCCAGAGAAAGAAACAAAGATGAAGAAAGAAAAGAAAGACTAATGAAGAAGGCAGAGAGTGGGGGATTGTGAGGGGAGACAGGCGAGAAACAGCCACACCAACACACACCACCACACACAACACACTACCACACACACACACACACACACTGGCACCACACAAAACACACCACACCACACACACGCACTACCATACACACACACACACACACACGACACACCACACACACACCACACACCACACCCACACCATCTATCTATCTATCTATCTCTTTCCTCTCTTCTCTCCTCTTTCTCGCCCCGTCTTTCTTCTCTCTCGCTCTCTCTTCGTTCCTCTCGTCGTTCTCACTCGGGCTCCTCGTTCTCCTCTCTCTCTCTCTCTCGATCTCTCATTCTCGCTCTCTCTACTCCTCTCTCTCTCTCTTTCGCTCCTCTCCCTGCTTCTCTCCTTCCTCTCCTATCCTCTCCTCCATCCTCCCCCCCCCCTTTCCCCCCCCCCCCCCTCTTGCCCTCTCCTGCCCTTCTCTCCTACCCCCCTCCTCCCGTCTCTCTCTCTCTTTTATTTCTTTTTTTGTTTTTTTTTTTTTTTTTTTTTTTTGTTCTCTCTCGTCCACCCTCTGTTTTTTTGTCTCTCGTCTCTCTATCCTCCCTTTCTCCGGAAATCTATCGTCTCCCTTCTTCTCCCTTCGTGTCCCTGGTCCGGGTGTCCCTTCTCCTCGTTGTCTCCTCCCTCTTTTGGTCTCCTTTGTCTCCGGCTCTCTCCTCCCGTCTCTTCCCTGCTCCCTCCCTCCCTCCCCTCCTCCCTTTGGTCTCTCTCTTCCCTCCCTTGGTCTCTGCCCTCCACTCCCTCCGGTTCTCTCCTCCTTCTCTCGGTTCTCTTTTCTACCTCCCTCCCTCTCTCACGGACCTCTCTCTCGCCCTCTCTCCCTCTCCCCCGCTCCTCTCTCATCTCTGCCCTCCTCTCTCTCTCTCTCTTCTCCTCTCTCAGCGAGCGCAATATCCACCACAAAGCCAGAGCAGAACGCGCAGTTTCAAAACCAGCAGCATTCTGCCCCACAGCAGTCCCAGCCTTTTCCTCGAACGTTCGTTTCTCTTTCCCCGGTGCGTGGGAAACACTGAGGAGTTTTTCAGTTTGAGCCAAGTGTGGTCGAGCACTGATTATGGTACAAACTCTGGCACGCACAGATCCAAGATGGACACGTTGGATTTCCGTTTGCCTGTTTAGGGACGAAAGTGAATAATTGTTCCACTTTGTCCTCTGTGGGTCTCTGGTGTCCTTTCTCTGTGTGTCCCTGTCGTCTGTTCGGTCCTGTCTGTCTGTCCTTCTCTCCTCCATCAAATCATCTTCTCCCGCATCCGTCATCTCTTCTCTGTTCATCTGTCTCTATATGTCTGTTTGCTTTCCTCCCTGCTTCTTTCTCTGCCCTTTTTTTTTTTTTCTTTTAATATCATCTTCTTTTCCTCCTTCTCCCCTCCTTCTCCTACTCTTCTTCTTCTTTGACGTCATCCTTCTCCTCCTTCCCTCCATTCTCCTGCTCTTCCTCTTTCTCCTCCTCCTCCCTCCTCCCTCTCCTCCCTCCTCCTTCTTCTTCTACGTCATCCTTCTCCTCCTATCCCTTCTTCTCTCCTCTTACTCCGCCTCCTCCTCCTCCTCCTCCTCCTCCGCCCCCTCCCTCCCTTCCTCCTCCCCATCCTCCTCCTTCTTTCGTTCTTCTTCTTCTTCTTCTTCGCTTTCAGGTCTTCTTCGTCTTCTTCATAGCCATTTTTGCTAGTTTTTTTTTTTCTTCCCCCTTCCGCCTGTTTACTTCACCTCTACAACTCTGTTCTACATACCGCCCCCTCTGTCTTTCTGTCTTCTCTCTGTCTTTCTCTCTCTTTCTCTGGTATCTCTGTCTCTGCTCTGTCTCTCTCTCTCCTCCGCTCTCCTCTCTCTCTCTCTCTCTCTCACTCTGTCTCTCTGTCTCTGTCGCTCTCATGTCTGTCTGTCTCCGCTCTCCTCTTCGTCTGTCTCTCCTCCTCTCTCCTTCTCTCTCTATGGCCTCTCCCCTGTCTCTCTCTCTTCCTCCCTCCTCCCCATTCTCTCTCTCCCTCTCTCTCCTCTCTCCTTCTCTCTCTCTCTCTCTCTCTCTCTCTCTCTCGTTACCAAAACATAGTGCAAAATCACCCAGTGGCATTGTGTCTCCAGTAATTCCCACCGTTTCGCGCTGACAGTTCTCTTCTTCCTCGGGTTGTCTGGAAAAACTGATGAGTTTTTTAATCTGAGCCGAGTGTGTCAGACAGTGCATACGGTACACTGGGGGGGGGCTGGCTGGTTTCCGTGGCCCTGTTTTGGGCACAACTTGAACGATGTTCATCCCTGTCACCTCTGTCTCTTTCTCCTTCTTTGGTTTCTCTGTTGTTGTTGCTGTTGTTGTTTGGTGGTGGTGTTGTTGTTTTCAAATTTCTTTCCATGTATGTTCTGCTAATGCATATGTCTATGGCTTTTTTCTTCTCTTTCTCTCTGTCTTATTTAGTCGTCTTTTACTTCTCCTCTCGTCTTGTACCTTACTCATCTGCCTCCTCCCCCCCTCCCCCCTTCCTCTCATCCTCCTCCCTTCTCTTCTTCTTCTTTCTTCTTCTTTCTTCTTCTTCTTCTTCATCTTTTTCTTCCTTACTTAAATTTTTCTGTCGTTTTCTTTGTCTACATCTTTTTCTACCTTCTGTTTACTTCACTCTTTCAGTCATCTGTTTGTGTGTGTGGTGTGGTGTGTGTGTGTTTGTGTGTGTGGTGTGTGTGTGTGTCGTGTGTGGGTGTTATTGTATGGGTGTGTGTGGCGTGTTGTGGTTATTGTGTGTTGTGTGTGTGTGTGTGTGTGTGTGTGTGTGTGTGTGTTGTGTGTTATTGTATGTGTGTGTGTGTGTGGGGTGTTAGTTATTGTGTGTTGTGTGTGTGTGGGTGTGGTGTGGTTGTGTGTGTGTGTTGTTGTATTGTATTGTTGTGTGTTGTGTGTGTGGGGTGTGTGTGTGTGTTGTGTGTGTGTGTGTGTGTGGTGTTATTGTGTGTTGTGTGTGTGGGTTATTTGTGTGTGTGTGTGTGTGTGTAGTGTGTGGTGTGTGTATTGTGTGTGGTGTGTGTGTGTGTGTGTGTGTGTGTGGGTGTTATTGTGTTTGTGTGTTGTTGTGTTGTGTGGTGTGTTGGTGTGGTGGTTATTGTGTGGTGTGTGTGTTGTTATTGTATGTGTGTGTGTTGTGTTATTGTTGTGTGTGTTGTGTGTGGTGTTGTTGTGTGTGTGTTATTGTATGTGTGTGTGTGTGGTGTGTGTGTGCACGTGCGCCGCGCTTGTGCGCATTTCTCTGTGTCTGTGTGAGTGGTGAGTGGGGTGTGGAGTTGTCTGCATTACTTTGTGTATGGTTCTATCTGTATCACCTGTATGTTTGCATTAGCTCACACATATTCAGTAACCCACCACTAATCAAAGTGTGTACATGCGTAGACAGCTACGCATGCGTGTATCGTGTTGTGTGTGTGGTGTGTGTGTGTGTGTGTGTGTGTGTGTGTGTGTGTGTGTGTGAAGCTCCATGTGCTCATATATGTGCAGTATGCACATGTAGGTCCAATATATCCCCTTCCCCTTTAAAAAAAAATTAGAGAGACAGACTAGCAGCCACGACAGCAGGACAGGGCATACAAACAGACAGTCAGACTACGGAAAAAGGATAGTAGAATCCAGGCCTGTTCTGAGACATGACAATATTCCAGCATCGCGCCCAAATTTCCGGGAGCATGAAAGCATGGCACTACAAGTACAGAATAATAGCAAATATCGCTCCTGTACTGTGTAGACAAAGGACAATGGTGTCGGTTGTCTGGTACTATAAAGTTTTGTTCTCCGTTCAGTCTGTCCAATCTGTCTGTCCCTGTCTGTCTTCTCTTGTGTCTGGTCCTGTCTGTCTGTCTGTCTGTCTGTCTGTCTCTCGCTATCTCTCTCTCTCTCTCGCTCTTCTCTCTATCTCTTCTCTCCTCTCTATCTACTTCTTCTTCTTCTTCTTCTCTCTTCTTCTTCGTTTTCTTCTTCTTCGATTCTTCTTCTCTCTTCTTGCTTATTCTCGTTCGGTTCGTCGGCGTCGTCTTCATCTTTGTACTTTTCTGCTTCTTCTTTCTTCTCTTTCTTCCTTTCTTCTTCTTTCTCCTTTTTCTTTCTTTCTTCTTTCTTTCTTTTTCTCTTTCTTTGGCTTTGTCCTTCTTCTTTCCTTTCTTCTCTTCTTCTTTGTCTTTTTCTTTCTTTCTGTTCCTTCTTCTTTTCTTTTTCTTTCTTCTTCTTTACTTTTGTCTTCTTTCTTTCTTCGTCTGTCTTCTTTCTTTTCTTTCTCTTCTCCATCTCTTTCTTCTTCCTTCTTCTTCGTTCTTCTTCTTCCTTCTTCTCCTTTTCTCTTCTTTCTCTTCCTTCTCTTCTTCTTCTTTTCTCTTTTCTTTTCTTCTTTTTTCTTCTCTTACTCTTCTACTGTCTTCTCTCTTTCTTTCTTCTTGTCCTTCTCTTCTTTTTTCTTCTTCTCTGTTCTTCATCCTCTTTCTTTTGCGTCTTCTCTTCCAACATCTTCTTCTTGTTTCCTCTTTCTTTCTCGGTTCTTCCTTCTTCTTCTTCCGCTTTTCCTCTACCTCCTCCCCCTTGGCCTCTTCTTCTTTCCTTCTGTTCTCTTTCTTTTCTTGGCTTCTCTTGTCTTCCTTTGCTTTCTACCTGTCGTTGTCCTTTCTTTCTTCTTCTTTCCCTTCTTCCTTCTCATTCTCTCCTCCCTTTCTCTCCCTCTTCTTCGTTTCCTTTCTGCCCTTTCTCTTCTTTCCTTCTGTCTTCTTCTTCTTCTTCCCTCTGCTTCTTTTTCAACCGTACTCAATCCGTTTTTTCCACGAGGTGTTATTTCTTCTAGTCGTGAAAGCCATTCGCCAAGAGGCGTAACCCACAGGGATCATTTTAGGTCCCCCTGTTGTTCTGCAAGACTCTTTACATAATGATCTCCCTTTAATCCTTCAAAATGCAATGGGGGGTGTGTGATTTGGTCGCTGACGATACATGTTTACATACTCTGTCCTAAAGCATCGATGAAATTACTTATCATTTTCATTTCACATGGCAACATGAACAAAAAAAGACTGGTATGATTCAAAAACGACATGCTTGTCATGACCTCATAAAACCATTCCTATGTTTACGTTGGCACGTCCAAAACGACACGTCCCTACAGAAGCAAAATTATAAAATAAGTACAAAGATCAAACAATACAACGAGTACAAACAAAGCGCCAAACTATTACGGCATGGCGTCATCGATGAAAATCTTCTTTCCTGGCACGATCATATTCCACAACTA